>JANHGN010022467.1:61231-75761 GCA_024605025.1 Megaceryle maxima | reverse complement strand
TAATATTCTAATCTAAAGTTTCCACATGAACTACGAAACCACAATATTCCATCTTCATGCCTTACACCCAATGTTTCTTTAACTTTCTTCTTTCCTGATGCAGATGGCAATTCTTTCTATTCCAGATTTTGATTTTTCATATGCTTTGTCTCTAGAGATAATTTTTTCCTTCCTTTATGAAGATGGTTCCAATGGATGATTTATTTCTTGTTATGCATTAATCACTCAATTACTGGAGTTTGGCATTCCAGTGTTTATTATGGAATGCATTACAGAATTTATGTTAATGCTTTCTTTCTATGGTGAGAACTGACTAAACCATAAAAAGTACTTCTGTTCTCTTCCAGCTTATGAGTTACAGAACTGCCCTGATCCTCCTCCTTTTCTGAATGGATATATAGTCAACTCAGATTACAGCGTGGGTCAGTCAGTATCGTTTGAATGCTATCCTGGATATGTTTTGAGAGGTCAGCCTGTTCTCACATGCCAACATGGAATCAACAGAAATTGGAACTATCAATTCCCAAGATGCGAAGGTAACTTTCTGGTAGTACTTTACTTCAGAAATCACAATACTTTCTGATTTTTGTTTACTTGTTTGTATGTATATGTGATGCAGCTTTTCCTGAAGAACTGCACCTTTATCCTAACCTATAGTGTAGGCAGCTAAGTCAGAATACTATGTGCTTTTATAAATCATAAGTATTTTATAAATCATGTTTCTCAGCAGTGATGTATTGTTCTTATTAATATTTGTGAGTTGTGTTCATTATGAGAACTCATGATACTGCTGGAAATTATCTCAAGTTCCATGTGATATTTTTTTCCTTCTTTTTTCTTATTTGAGTGTGAGGTGGTCAGTGTACAATGCAACATATGAAATATTCCATTGTAAAGCTTTTACTTAGACTTTAATCTAGAAAGTACAAGTGCAGAAACAAAATTTATGAGATTTCTTTAGATGTTTAGAGGCTTTGACAGTCTTGTATAAGATGTTATGACAAAATGAGGTAGTCATTTTGTAGAAATGGTATCATAGATAATTAACCAGATAAAAAGATATAAAATAGAGGGAAATAATTTATTTCCATCATAACAAGGGGCTAGTGGTGCTACAGCTTTCCACTGCAAAATGTACATTCAGTATATTTGACACTGACCTTGAAAGATGGGATCTTTTTCTACATAAAGCATCCAATGGCTTTTAGGTTAGTGCAAACAGAAAAGGCTGCAAGGAAATCAAGAAAGATTTAAATGAGCTACAGGTCGAGGCCATGAAAAAAAACTGTAAAAAAAGTGTCAGTCATTCTACTTCAGGACAGACTGGTAGAAGTTAGACAGAAATTTTCCAGTGAGTCAGGTTAACACAGTGTGTTTTCTACTTTGGATTCTTCTGTGTGCTATTAGATAGTAAGGGTTGATATTGTCAGAAGCAAAATATACACTAGACGGACTAAAGTGCTGCTTCAGCACTGCAATTTCTTGCTTCTAAAATGAGGATTTTAGTACTGTCAATAATAATTTGAAATTATTTTCTTATTGTTTCTGAGACAGGAATTCTCCTAACAGATTAACTGTATTGCTCTGCAGCATGAACATATGTTTTGTACATGTACTTGGGAAGGGACACTTGTATTATTTCCTTATGTTGTCATTTAAATCCAATGTTAGAAGAATCCATAAGATTTAAGTCCTAGTTCCTTAACAGTTAACGCAAATTAACATAAATTGCTTATGAATCTAGTAAAGTAAACATATAGATGAGGTTGGAAGTGTTACATATTTTTTGGAATGAAGAGGGTTTAGAAGGCAGAAATAAAATTTTAAAATTATTTTCTGAATTACAGTCTTCACAGATACAAATCTTTGTCCATTTGAGACTTGTTAAAGTATAAAAACAATTACAAACCTCCAATTCTTTGTACTTTAAAAAAATATAATTTGTAGTATTATTATTATAATTGTAAATGATAAGTACAGGTGGAAGACAGTTTACACATTTTGCAAATTATATCTCTCAATTTAAGTAAAAATGAATGCATGCAAATAACGTAAAACCTATTTTGGACTATTAATTTCTCTTTTAGGGAGTCGAATATGTTAAAAACATGAAGTAGAAACATAACTGATTAATATAGTTATTAAATAATTGCATTATTCTAGCCTTATGTGACTCCATTGGTCCACACTGCAATGGGCAGTATAGGCATCTCTTACAAAACCACACCTTCCAAAGCAAATAGAGTAGAGAGGCATGAGAAAATGTAGTTTGCGAGAGTAGGTGTGATGATTTCCTTAGAAACATACAATGTGACAATGCATCGTATCTTTGTCAAAGTCGTTAGTTATAGCTTAGATTTTTCTTTTTTTTTTTTTCTTCCCCCCTCCTTTTTTTTTTTTTTTTTTTTTTTTCCTGATGTTTTACTACTGGCATATGTAGCCATCATCTCTCATATCTTTTAACTAAAAGTCTGTAACACTCCTTTTAAGTTACATGTCTAACCTTGATCGGAAAGATTTTACTAAGGCTACCTATCTTTTTCTGTTGACTATCACAGCTAACTTCTGTACTTATTTTAATTCAGCTTAAAACTTGGGTTTAGTACTCCAGTTATATTCTTTTTTTCCCAAGGGTGATGTCTTTAAGTGCCTTCTGAATTAGACGGTAAATGGATTGTAGGATTTGAGATTTCAGTTTTACAAGTCCTATGCTAGGTACGTGAGACTTTACATTTAATGTGATCTGTAGCTTCATGTGACTTTTTAATTAAAAAAGGGCTATTTAAAGAAGACTTTTTATTCAAAGGTCCCTTGGGCTATGGATTTAACTTTATAAATGTTTTGAAAAAAATACAAGTTTAATCATTATAAAAGTCACTATACACAAATAAGAAATATTTTTACTCATGTTAAACATGTGGTGAAGTTTTTCAATAACCTTTAAAGAGTTATATAAAAGTGTAAAGGATGATAACAGATATTATTACCATATTTTCCATATACAATACAATGCTAGGGTGAAAAGGAAAAGCTGGCATTACAAGCAGCATATCAAGTAAGCATAAAGACTATCTTGTCCAGAAATAATAATGCCCATTTCAAAAAATGGGGGGGAAAAAAATAAGAATTTTAAAAGCATATGGAAGTTATGGAATAACTTCTTGATAAAATAACTTCTGTGCAGTCTTTCTATAACAGATATGTATATAGCTTACTCTACCAAATTATAATATTAGCATATTTAGTCCTTCTAAATCTTACTGGTTGATGATATAGGTTTTCAAAATTCATGATGATACCTTCTGCCAGTCAGCTACAATATACTGTATTATCTTTCATAAGCATAAAGAAAGAAAATACTTTAAAGGACATAAAAAGATAAGAGAATATATATTTTTCTCTTTTCCAATTAAGTTTGACCTACAGTGTTTGCAATCCTAGAATAAAGACATTTAAGGTACCAAATCCACATTGTCCCTATATCCTTTTATTTTACTAATTAAAAATAATTTTTAAAACCATTAATTTCTGAGATGAAATTTGAGATGTGTATCAGTGGGAAAACACATTTCTTAGCATACATTCTTAGAAATAGAGACTTTTGGATTTCTAGACAAGTTATAATCTCTGTTCTCTTTGAAAATTGTTTGCACACTCACTGTATTTTGTATCGGTTCATTAAATGTTATTTTAGTGTATTTTTCTAGCTATATTTAATTTTTTTAATTACTATTCTTTATCATTAAAGTGATGGCATTTGGGGTAATTCTACTGATATATAAATATGGAGCATTTAACAAAATATTTTTGGATATTTGTGATCATTTTTGTAGTGGTAAATCAGAAATGAGAAGAATAAAGAGTATAAATTAGTAAAACTGAGAGGATGTAAAGAAAGGTAACCATTATGTCATTGTCCTTTGAGAAATAATCCTCTAGCTTCCTTACTTGATAAGAAATGGAATCAATAGCACAAGTCATTCTGTTTAGTTATCCTAGACAATAATAAAGCTCTCTATTTTTTATTTTGTGTCATGAAATGAGAGGCTTTCCTTCATGTTTAGTAAGTTGTTTCACCTTATCCTAATCAAATAAATGCTGTGTGGGATTCCTCTGGTTTTGGAAGATCCAGAGAATTTAATTTCTGTTTCTGAATCAAAGCAACAAAAGAAGATAGCACAGTGTCTTTGCTATCTAGCATTTCAGCATTAATACTTCAGTATAAAAAGCCCGTGAAATTTTATGTTCAGATGCTGCCAAGCAGAAGCTTTAACACTAAGTAGTTTTACAATCCTTTGAAAGCTAGGCGTCTAATTTCAAAGGTGAACACTTTTTTGGGTTTATATAGATAATAAGCCTATTCTTTTATTCCTAATCCTAGGTTAAGGGTTTTTTTGAGTCAGGTGCCTTAGCCTGATTATGATTTATTCCACAGCAGTTTTATGGTGATGTATCTGCAGTGACATATTGTCCTTTTCTCACTAACTAAGCTTTAAATGAAAGTTGTCAGTTAAGTAAATAATGTCTTTTAAAACTTTCATTAATGGTTTAATAATTTATTTTTATAATTTAAAAATATTAATTACAAAGGCATGACAGTGTTGAGATAGAATATAGACCTCTATATTATACAACTAGGAGGTTTCAACTGAGAAAAGTTAACATTCAGTTAGTTTAGCAGCAATCTGTATATCATACATCTTGAAAGCATAATTAAAACCAAATGATGCTTCTAGTTATTTTACATGTATATAATGTGAGTTCTGTATGGATATGATAAATAGGAACATGAGATGGGTAGAAGTTGCAAAAATGAATTTTAAGTGTATCAGGTTTTTTTTTACTATATGACACATTATTGAAACATGTTCTTATCAGAATTTTTTTTTTTTTTTTTTGGTTATGATTAAAAGCAGTATTCAGTTAAACTGTGGGTAAGTTTGCTATCTCTTCGGATTAATATATTATTAAAAATAAATGGATTCAAGTAATAAACGGGTACACTTTGTAATACTAGTTTGTTAGCAGTCACAGGTCTTAAAGGAAAATTAAAATAAGTGTTCTGTATCTATGATTTAAAAAAAAAACATATAAATTTGTTGGATTACCTTCCATGAAAATTAAATCATATAGAAAAAATAAAATTGCTTCATATCTAGATGTACTTTTTATCCCTAAAAGAGTTTTAATGCCCGATTGAATGTTTTTACTTTACATGTAAGAATATCAGTGTTTTTCCTCTATTGTGATGGTAATTAAAAATAGCTATTTGGTATTGGAAAGTAGAATTCTTTCTGATCTAACATAAAGTGAAGAGATCTTTGGAGTTGTAAATGGGCTTTAAAATAATATATAATATTCCTGAAAAGTGATATAGATGCAGTGCCAAAGGGCAGCCTTGTATCTTTTTTATTTCTTATTTAACTCCCTAAAGAAGCGTGTTTCCTAAAAGAATATCGAAGACACATGAGCTATATATTAGGAGTAGTTTAGATTTTTATAGTACAAATTAGTATTTTCTGTGTTTTCTTGGATCAAGTGAGAATAAAGCAATATTTATTCTGTTTCCATTAACATGCAGGAAGAGAAAATGCTATTTAGTTTCTAATGATACACAGAAAAAAATCATTCTTTCTTTTCTTTGTGTCTCATGAAAGAAAGTTGACACAGCTTCAGAGGAAAAGGTTGGATTGTCTGTGCAGTTGTCCCATGGAAATCTGACAATGAATATGTCAACTGTAATTACGCATTAAAAATCTGAATATTTGCGTGTAGGATGTGGAAAATATATTTGTGATTCCAGAATACTGAAGATGTGATATTTCTCTGTTTGTTCCCTTCAAGTAATAAAATCATTATGACAGTATCTCTGCTATGATTATCTTTACATATTCTTGCTTTTTCACTGTTGTCAAAATACATTGGTAAGTTATGAAATAGGGTACTTGAATCTTCGCCACACTGTTACACTAAAAATATTGATATGGGCAAAAAGCACTTGCCATAGATACAAAGCTAAAACTTAAATATTATTCTGAAGAAAATCTTCACAGTCTAATCAAAGAGTTATAATTAGTCCAGTTACACTGATGCTAACATTTACAATTAGGTAATGCTAGAGTAATACACAAACAAACATCTAATACCTACCCCTTTCTCTGATATATAGTCACTCTTCCAGTACCTGTATGATCTTAAGGTCAAAGGTCTCAGTCTGGGAGAAGGACAAGAAGAAGTTCATTATATACAGAACACCTATTTGTTATCATTATCTTTTTGTTTGGAACTGTATATAATATATCTTCTATTATATACATGTTGAACAGGAAGGAGGTGATCAAACTGTGCAGACTCAAAACTGTAGTCTAGCACTGGAGGACTGGCTGAATAGAGGCATGTGCATGCTTTTGGAAGCCATTCCCATTCTAAATAATATTCTCCACTGTGTAGTAGGTGATCTGAAGTACATTAAAGATATTAATTTGTATATGGGAGAAAATCAGATTAATTTCTGCTCACAAGATCACAGTAGAAGCTTGCATGTACTCATGCTCTAAGATTTCACTCCTGTGCAATCAGGTAATCCTAATGATATACCATAGATGTCTTGGCATAACATACATAGCTGTCAATAAATGACTAACTGGGTTCAAGCACATTTGGATGGATCTTTAAAAATGTTTACTGTCCTTCCATGCACAATGTTGTATCTGGAATTAGTACAAATGGGCATGGGAGCACATTGTATGGTATTTTTAAGTCAGCATGTGATCTACTGTCAGCATTTGAAAGTTTAGAAGACTTAATTATATGTTTTTCCATTTTAAAAATCTGTGGTTCTTCATACCTTTCATTTGAAGTGCAATATAATAAACTCATTAGAGTGATTTGTTTATTCAAACTAAAGCTGGTTTTGTGTTGTCTGAAATATAGACTGTTATTTCTGCTTGATTTTCTGTCTCCTATGATTTTTAAGGATTTTCAGAGGAAGCCTAGTACCAGCTCTGCGTATTGCTTAATCCATTAGCATTATCTGGGATGCTTTTTTTTAGACAATTTATTGATCTGTCATGGCTAACAATGATGTAAGAGGAGTTACACTATCTTTACTGGGATACAATTAATCTGCATGCTTTGTCATGTATTAGAGAATAATGGAGGCAAAATAAAAAATGTATGCAATCATTGAAAACATTAATAAATCTGTCAAAAATGTAACAAACACAATATATATATATGTATAAGACTTCTGTCAGAAACAACCTATATCTTAACTAGAATTTAAAGGATATTCCACTTATGTCTATATTAGTCTCTGGAAGTGTATTTCAATATAGTAAGCATACTTGTCCAAGTAGTCTTTTAGCTGTAAACATAGACTACTGTGGAGAGAACAGACTACATTTCTGAGAGCAGGCAATTTGAGCATGGCATAATTGTAGGGAATCAGAGAAAAAATGGCCTCAAGTCACATTTACATCATAGAACCATCAGATATGATACACATTGTCAGCTGCCCTTGGCCTGTACATGCAACCAGGAATCAGACAGAGAAAAGTAACCCTTCATTTTCTTTAGCTCGTTTCCTTTATTGGGCACTAAAGCATGGTAGTTCACAAACAGGTACTGTTCTGTTCCAAGATGGGAATAAGTGCTAAATGCAGCATACTAGCTAATACTGATGTGAAGAAAATGAGGTGGTTAAAACCTCCTTAACCTGTCCCATAAATCCAATAATTATTAAATGGATTCCTCATCGACTAGCCATATGATCTTCTATCCCAATGGTATAGCAGCTTGAAACCATACATGAACTTTGACATCCTTCTGCATTTCTCAGACCTTCCTTTTTCCCTTTCCCCACTGCCATTTTTTTTTGTTTTCTTTTTCCTTTTCCTTGCCTTTTTCCTTTTTCCATCACTTGTTGAAAGGTGAAAAAGAAATTAAGAGGGTCTGAAGGAGAGTCATAGAAACCCTGACAATAATAACATAAACTGCATGGTAAAAGCTAATGAGAAAAGTTCCAGCGCTAGACTGAGTGGCCAGAGATGGGATTAAGGTCTCCCTCTAGCAAGTGAGATTTATCAGTTTGCACTAATGGCTATGTGTCTACTCAGATCTATTCTTGCATCCATAATCAGTTAATTCCCCCAAATGGAGACTCAAAAGAGAGCACATTATTACATATTTGCTACCCTTGAATTAAATCAACTACCTTTCCATGACATTGATTTGTCTACAGATTTTATTCAGCAAGTGTATGCTAATTTGTGTCTCTATCTTCACTTTCCTTGTCATAAGAATAATCAGCATAAAAATGTCAACTGAAGTACCACACTTTTTTTTTTTCCAGAACTGTGTTCCAGTTCAGTTAGGATTCAGTTGTATGGAAACATAAAAGTTTTGTTTCCTTGTGTATTCATTTCTTAATCTTGAATACAAACAAAAGGTGCCCCTTTTTAAACATGTGCTTAGTTTCAAGAATTCTGTGTAAAAGTAATCCCAGTAGATTTTGATGGATTTTAAGAAATTAAATCTGAAAGACATCAGGATAAATTATTTCTTAGAAATATCAATACTTTCTGAGGAGCAACTAAGCACAGAAAAAATTATGTCATTATGACCTAGATGTTTTTGGCCTTTGTAGCTTTTAGAATTTGTAAGCATTTTAATACTCCATTTGTAACATGAAAAAAGTAAGTTTCTCCTACTAATTTTGCATTTGTTTTATTTTCAGCTCCTTGTGGCTATAATGTAACCGCACAGAATGGTACAGTTTATTCCCCAGGATTTCCAGATGAATACCCGAATTCCAAGGACTGTACTTGGTTAATTGTTGTACCTCCGGGCCATGGGATTTATATCAACTTCACCTTGCTCCAAACTGAACCTGTGAATGACTACATTGCAGTTTGGTATGCAATTTTTCAAACCAAAAGGTTTTTTTCTGATTATCAGCTCCCACTGTACCAAGCTACAGCTTTTGCTTAGTATTACTCTTTAGGTTTTTATATGTGCTGAAGAACAGCATAAAACAAGTTCAATAATTAAATGAAAAAAAAATATACATCACTATCTGAACTCTTTAAGAATATTGTTTCAAAACTGCTTTTTAAACTCAAACTCAGACGTCCTTTGAGCACTCTGTTTTCTAAGTGAGGCCATGTGAAAACAAAATGATTTGACAACCTGCATCATGTTGAATTATGTGGTGCATGAACATATGAGGCAGTATATGTTAGTTGTAACAAAACTTTCTGACATTTTTAGGCATTAATTAAGAATTAATTAAGATTTTCTTAAATTTTCTTAATATCTTAATATGGCAGGTAGGCATAATCTTTGTATTTCACAAGCCAGGATTTCAGCCCTCGTACCTCTATGTCTTTAAGCTTCATATTGTATGTTCCCCTCCTCTGAACTTGTATTTTTTTCTCTCTAAACTCATGTCAACTTTGTGTCCTCAGCTGGAGGAAGAGGTCTCAGGGCTGTCCAAATTCTTGCATAAGAATTTACTGCATTGACAAGCAGGCATAGATGATGCTGAAGCTGGTACATACTTTCTCATCTATGGCTAACCCTGGTCCTTACTCCACAATATGTGCAAAGTGACTTATATATCCTACAGATAGTTTGGTAAAAGGACAGTTTGCACAGAATATAGGCTCTAACTTATTCTTGTGTGAGTCAGCTGCTTCCATCTCCCAACTAGTCCACTATTCCTGCACCTATTGCTGTCCAGGGTGAGTTTTTTCCAGACAGCAATACTGAAGTCCATATAATACAGGGGAAATCCAGTCAGTTTGTAATACATAACTATTTAAGAAAAGCCATTTGGCTATCTCTGGTATTTGCATTGCCTATAAATCCCGGTCTAAAATGCATCGCATCATATGTTATCCTCTCAGACACGAAAAATAAATTCTAACAGAGTCATCACTGGGAAAGATCTAACTGGATCTAACTGTATCTCTGACTTCTCTTTTTGCCTAAGCAATCAAGTCCTAAAATTGTGTCATCTTTTTTAACTTGTCTGGCTGAAGTATGTGCGGAATTCCTGAATTGTTAGATTCTTTCAATAAAGATTTTAAAACAATTGTTTCACAGCTTATTTATTTCAGTTCCCAATTGCCTGTGAATTACAACCATGATTTCTTTAGTGTTATTTTCTGAGGTATCAATGCTGGCTATAGCTGCTGAATTTGATAGAAGGAGGCTGTTTGGTGTAATATTTTGTAAGTCTTTAATATATATAGCATTAATATATATTTAATGTATATAGCATTAACTTGTGTATGAAAAGTCAAATATTAATCTAAAAGCTAAAAATCTAAAATCTAAAAGAAGAAAATATCTTTTTATGCCAAGTAATTTATAATTTAGTTTTTTCATGTTGTCATAAATGAGTTGTCGTAAATGAGTAGAAATTGGAAATCTCAATAATACTGAAAAACTGTATGAGAGAAAAAAAATATTTTAATTACATTTTTTAAAAATACAAGTTTTAGGTACAGTTTATATACATGACATGCACTCTTTTAAAACCTGAACCAGTTTGTCCATATGGTGGATTTTTCTTTTAAAGAAGACATCTTAATAGGTTTGAGACAGACAAAAATTAATGCTTGGCTTTTTAACAATTTAACTGATGTGAATAATTATCTCTGACTGAAAGAAAGTGAAAAGTCAAAAGCTAACAACTTTCAGAGAGGTTCTAGAAAATCTCCAGCCTTCTAACCTACCTAACATAACAGCTATTTTTATTCAGTTTAAATTCATTACATGTAATATACAAAAATACCAGAAATAAGTGTTGCAGAGCTAAAAAAAATCTTCAGTGATAAAAGCAGGTTCTTTTGTTTATTTATTTATTCTGCCTGTTCAGGCCTCAATGTTCTACATGATGATACTGAAAATGAATGCAGCCTGACATTACTGGAGTATATTTCTTTTTGAGTGTATATTGTACTGTTCAGAAACACAACACATTTGTTTTTCTTAGGATTTACCTTAGAGGCATTGGAATGAATTTAAATGGCAAGAGCAACTTGTGATTTCCACATCTCTGTATGTATTAGTCATGAGTAAGGACTTGTAGGATTTGAGTCAAAAATGTTAGACTTGGGTTTCTTTTTAGCTGATTTGTGCACATGAGAATTTTTGGCAGGAAAAGACAGAAAATTTTAGTCAGCCAATAAATTTCATGCCCATGGAAATATGAAAGCTATTCTAAAGGCTTTGAAGCTAGAAAGAGTATTTTTCCTTGCTAGAAATAAAAGGAAAGCAAACTCATTTTGAATCACTAGGAAAAACATTTTTTACAAAAATTTATCCCTCTCTTCCAGAGAAAAGATTTAATGTTTAATTTAAATGTTAAGTACAGTTTTTCTTCAGCTGATCTTTTCACATTTCCCTTTCTAGGGATGGTCCTGATCATAATTCACCTCAGCTGGGAGTTTTCAGTGGGAACACAGCTCTGGAAACAGCTTACAGTTCGACCAATCAAGTCCTCCTCAAATTTCACAGTGATTTTTCAACGGGAGGATTCTTTGTCCTCAATTTTCATGGTCAGTTTGCTTTATATCATTATCATCTAATTACCACAATTAATTAGTGAATTTTAAAAATATTTCTTAACTTTCTGATGTACTGAATTATATTAAATAAATTTACCATGAATAATGTATTTATTTTCTAAATAACTGTACAAATTAGTTTTTAAAATCACACATTAAAAAAATCTTTAAAATTTTAATTTGTGTCTTTCAATAAACCACATTCTATCTTCACTGTTAATCATCACTGTCTAATATTAAGCTTTCACTTTATTTTGACCCATTTATTCATTATCTTACGTTTAGCTTCTGTAATTAAATTCTTCACCACCTGACCATTCTCAAGCTCATGATCAGAAAAGTTGATGGGATGCTGTGGGTGGGTTGAACAATAACATTAAGGCTGATACCCAGCCAAATAATTTGTTCAAAGTTACAGGCAGGGCTACAGGACGTGCAAATAAGGCATCTAACTCAGAAGTGAAATGTTGAATTCTAGTTCTAATTCTGACTAATTCACTGAAATTATGTGTATTAAAAGGAAAATTGTTAACCTTCCTGACTGTAATTCAAAAAGATAAGCTGAATTAATTTACAAGGAAGGACAAAATGCCACAGAAAGTACCTGAAGGTATCTGTTTGCAGGGGTAACTCTTTATGACACTAGTACTCAGAATCTAAAATGTTTTTCTTGTCTGGTTTTCTCCTAAAAGAAGGAAAATGTTATTGCTTAGTGTCTGTTTCTTAGATACTTGCTGTTACAAGTATTTAAGAAGGTTGCAAAGCTTTTTGTCTTATCTGTTGTCCAGAAAAACTAGTGCTGTTAGGTGTGAGCTATCAGGAGGATCTTAGCAACGCTTATAAGTAACTAATGGGCAAGTGTCAAGAGGATGCAGCCAGTTTCTTTTCAGTGGTGTGCAGTGATAGGACAAGGGGCAACAGGCACAAAGTATAACAGTGGAAGCTTCAGCTAAACACAAGGAGAAAATTCCTTACTTTGAGGGTGATGAAGCCCTACACCAAGCTGCCCCATGAGGTTGTGGACTCTCCTTCTCTGGAGACTTTCAAAACCCACCTGGCTGAAGTCTAGGTGAAGTTGCTTTATCAGGAGGGTTGGACTAAATGATCTCCAGAGGTTCCTTCCAACGCTTACCATTCCATCATTCTGTGATTCTCTTTATAATAATAATTACATTAATGTATTTGTATATATAAATAGCAGGAACACCAACACCAACAAAAAAAAATCATAACTACACAGGAAAACATATGCTTTCTCCTCCCTGTCCTTGGAAATTCTCTATGCATGAAAAAACCTGAAACACTCCTAGGTTTTGGGGTTTTTTTTAAATCCTTGTACAATTGCTGGAACATGATGGGTTATAGAAGCTGGTTATGTGGAAGATTCTTTGTATCTGATTCTCAAGATTTCATGTTTCTTTAACTTCTCAAAACCAGCAAGTGGATAGCAAATTACCAGGAAAATTTCTATTCTTGACTGTGATTTAGTTCCATGAAGAGGAGAGTTTTTCTATAGTATGTGCAGTTTGATTACGATCTCAAATCTCTAATCTGGATTCTTCTATCCAGAAATGGCTTCTTCAGTTGTTGTAGGCATTCTACTACATTTTAGAAATACGTCACTGTACTGGTCACCTTCCTTATGAGATTGCTCACAATGTATTGAAACAGCTTTGAGGAGTAGAGAAAAGATTTTGTGACAGGTAATTATAGATTTTCCAGGAAATCCAAATAATTTGTGATTTATAATTATTAGCCCCATCATATGATGCAAAGGCAGCCACATGAAACAGCAGCCTTGTAGCTTCAAAAATCTCATAAACATCCCAACTGTATCCAGTCCTACAATGGATCTATATCTAGGCAATGTATTATACTATCTACACTGATTAAAAAAATATGTAAATTGCTTTAGATAATATGTAACATCATAACATTTATCTTGTAAAATGCTGTAACTGAGACACCATGAGGTTCACTGAGCTTTGGTAATTTAGGAAGTATGAACAGGAAATTAATTCTTCTGTAAAATAATTCTTAACATACAAGTTTGGTTTTTTTTTTTCCAATTGAATTTCCAGCTTATCAGCTGAAGAAGTGCCAGCCTCCACCCACAGTTCCACATGCAGATTTGTTTACAGAAGATGATGACTTTGAAATAGGTGAATAAATAGTATTTAATTACTTAATTTTCTCTTGAATTCTAATTAAACCAAACTATTAATATATTTAATCTTCTACCTGAGATTTTGTAATACTTCTTTTTAAGAGGATTTTTGGGGTTAACTTTTTTGTAAATAAAATTTCCAGGAGATTTTGTGAAGTACAAGTGCCATCCTGGTTTCACCCTTGTTGGACAGGATATATTAACCTGCAAACTGAATACACAATTGCAGTTTGAAGGATCCTCTCCACTTTGTGAAGGTAAATATATGCATATCATGGTCTGCATATCATTATTATCCATCTTTTTGTTTCAGATTCATATACATTAAGTATCAAGGTTTTGGGGTGCTGTACTTTCATCAGTGTTTAAATTTTCCATCTATTTGTTCACGTTTTCAATTTTTTTCAGTTCTTTAGAGTTAAAAGACAAGTGGCTTTAACTAGTTAACTGAATAATTAATGAAAAACTGATTTTTAAAATTCGTTGAAATTCATTAACATTGTTTCATATTAAACAACAAATATAAACAAGTAGTATAAACAAGGAATTTATACATTTAGAATGAATGATGTTTAAGTGTGCATTCATATACAATTTTCCCATGTTCAAGGAAAACAAGTATATCTTGGAGATTTGTATTCAGTTCTCCAAATCATGTTTTTCAACAGATGCAGTTGGTCACTTTTTCTTTAGTTTGGTTTAAATTATGAAATAGGGGACAGCATTTTTAAAGGTAAAAAAAGTCATTAAGGATGAATCTATGGAATTTCGTTCTGAAGTACCTCTT
>JANHGN010022467.1:43306-59354 GCA_024605025.1 Megaceryle maxima | reverse complement strand
TTTTTTAGTTACTGATGAGACACTGTCATTGAAATTTTAAGGAAGTCAAAAAGTGATCAGAAGTTCATATTATATATATTCATATATATATATGCATATATATATTCATATGCATAACATATTAACCAGGATTAGCATTGATCTAAAATATGTAATTATGTATGGAACGTTTTCTGTATCATGAGGTAACAACATCCATATGCTCAACAGGTAACACTGGAAGCAAAGTAATTATTATGACATGTTATTAATAGGGATATTGTTCTGAAACACCATGCTGAAGGTGAGAGCTAATATTATAGAACAAGAATTGAAATTGCAGATTTTTGTTTGCACCTGTTATTTGTAAGATGCTAAGAAAATAAAACCATGGAGTTAATTTTTATTCAAATGACAAAAAATAGTTATTAGTGGTATTGGAAAATGAATTTGCCTTTTGTTTTATAGAATAAGATGAAGCAACCTCACTGTGTCAGTATATCATTTATGTCTTTATTCATATGAATATTGTAAAGTATTCAACTCCAGCTTCTACTCTAAAGAGCATATAATCAGCAGCTAGTCTATATTGGAGGGAAGTCTGTTAGCAAAGTTTTGAAGTCCACTAAGTGAATTTATATCTTGGTTTGAGTGAGAACAGAACTAATTCTGTTCAGTGATTTTACTTTACAGCTAAGGTTTTCTAACTAACTGCACTGTCTGAAGTTAGCAGCCTGTTTTCACATCAGTGTCTGCTTCTAGCAGTGTTAACACCCCATGTTTAGAGTTGCTACCAACGATTGGTGTGCAGACCAAGGCCACCGCTGGATCTTGTGTACTGCATTGCGGGGTGCAGAAAGTAAAAGGCCTCATCTGCAGGGAGGACCAGACAGTATAGATGACCTCAAACTGACCAGTGAGGTATCTGATCCCATATACATCAAGTTCAGTATAAAGCTAAGGGGACACAGGGGTCAAATGGCTTCTCGGCTGCTTCTTTTCTTCTTCAATGGCTGGCATCTGATGAGGACTCTGTCCATCCTGCCTTTGATCCTGATCTGTGTGTTTCTGAATCCAGTACCAGAATCCAGCTCCTGAACACAGTTCCCATCTGCTGCTGGGACCAGTCTGGGACTTTCTCAGTGCCTGCTCCACGGCACGGTTATGTAATTGCCGTTGGGGTGGGGTGGTTCAGTACAGGTTTTGTATATATTTGTATATATTCCATTTTTATTATAATTATTTTCATATTTATTAAAGCTGTTCTAGTTTCCTTTTCTAATTGATAAGTCTCTCTCCCTTATTCCCTTTCTCTTCCCCTTTGGGGAGGGAGGGGGGTTAACAGAGAGCATCTGTTATACATCTAGCAGATGTCCCTGACCTAAAAGTTGACAATACAATAGGTTATATGGAAGAAATAAGTCCTACAGCAATCCTGCACTGATCTGTTTCTTCCGTTGCATACATGTGAAGATTTGTTCAAAGAAATTCTCTGACCTTTAAGCTGCTGATTTTTACTATTCACTCACCAAATAAATGTTCTTAATTACAAAGCAACATAATTTCCCTAATTACGAGAGAAAGGGATGAGGAAGCATCTGCAAAAGGCTCATTTTCCCCTGTGGTAAATAAATTAATTTGAAATTAGCAGAGACTTCCACTGTTATTTATAACTTTTACCTGTGTTTTAAAAAATTATGGTTTTGTTGTTGTTTTTCTTTCAAACCTAGCACAAAAGCTAATTCCTTGGGGTTTTTTTACTTCTCTTTTTGTCTCTGATGTCCTTTACAAAAACAAACAAACAAACCAAACCAAACCAAAACAAAAAACCCCCCCAAAAAACAACAACAACAAAAAAGAGGCTCTAAGAGCAAAGCAGGTGAAAGAAAAAAGCAGGAATGTGGTTTTTTTGTGAGGTTTTTAACCTTTTTTTTTTTTTTCTCTCTGCAATTTCCTAGTCCTGTCTATTTATTTTTTATTTTTTCATTTTTCCCAGACCATTTTTACACAGTGTCCAGTTCTCATCTGGAGCATTTTCAGAGATTTCTGATATGCTTACAGTCAAGATGTCAGTGCTTCCTTGAGTGTGATTCGCTTTCTTCTTATTTTATAACATTTCTTTTTTTCCCTAAGGAAACTATCAATTTCTACTTCTATGGACTGGTGACTTTCCTCTATTTCTTCACAGCATTTCCTTCCCTGTCTCCATTTCTTTCTTATACTTGCTGTGAGTTTCTTGAGTTAGTGAAGAATATCTCAACACTTTATGACAGTGTTCTGTGGATTACTGTAAACTGATCTCAGGTTTTTCAAATTGCAATTTTGAATCTTATTCTTACTTAAAAGTCCTCCTTCTCAGGTTCCAAAACCTTCATATGCTGCAGTAATAAATATGGGTTCATACAGTTTGTTCTTAAGGAGATACATACAGTGCATCTCTTTGGAAATTATACATGTGGGAACTGAGCTGAAAGAGCTCCTGTTGTCAAGATTTAGGGTCACAGCCATCCCCTATAACAGATGCTGTTAACCCTTCTCCCTTTCCAAAGGGGAAGAGAAAGGGAGTAAGGGACAGAGACTTACAGATTAGAAAAGAAAACTAAAACAGCTTTAGTAAAGTAATAATAAAAGAATTGAATATATGCAAATAACTATAAAAACCAATATCAAACCCAACCCCCTCTGATGTCAGTTACGTCACCATCACCACTGCTGCTGTGGAGCAGGAACTGGTAAAGTTCCAGACTGGACTTAGCAGACGTGAAGCAGATTCAGCAGCTGGATTCTGTAACTGGATTCAGGCAAACAAGGATAGGGATCAAAGGCGGAATGGACAGAATCATCCTTGGATGTCAGCTATTGAAGAAGAGAGCTTGACCCTCATGGTTCCTGAGCATTATACTGAATATGACATATATAGGATGGAATACCTCATTGGTCAGTTTAAGGCCACCTGTTCTGTCTGCTTCTTCCCGCAGATGCAGCCTTTTACTTTCTGCATTACCCCAATGTGGTACACAAGGTTTAGCAGTGACCTTGGTCACCACAGGAGAAAGTATAAGCACACCAATCCTTGGTAGTAACTGTAAACATCAAGCATTATCACTGCTAGAAGCAGACACTATCTGTGAAAATATGCCATTAATTTCAGAAAGTGGCATTAGTTAGAAAAGACAGAGTTAAAAAGTAACATCACTGAGCAGGATTAGATCTGTTCAAACTCAAACCAGGACACCTATAGGAGGTGATAATAACCTTTTAGACTAACCCAGCTAACCCAGCTGTGAACTTTTCTGGAAGAATGTAACATCACACTTTACATTTTATGAGATCACTTGGCCTTGGTTTTGTTTGGATTATACCTGTGTAACATCCGGATTTTGTTTGCAGGCCCTTAATCTGAATGAACAGTAAATAATTTGCTTCATGAGTAATTTTACCAATGGTCAATCCCATAAACCCCTAAGATGCCGAGGAAAAGGTGGAAAAAAAAAAAAAGGCAGTTACATCCTTACCATCTGTTCTGTTAGTTTTTAGATACCATATGTTTACTAAAAACTACTCCAGAGGTACTTGCTATAGTTCCATATTTTCCTTCCAAATGTCCTGTGCTTTGCAACTACTTTTTTGTCATGATTAATTGATCATATCCATTTCTTAAAGCACAGGTTATCCAAAGAAGTGATAGTTTTCCTGTGTTGCAAAGAATCAATGTGTGTTTTGCTGTGAAAAGTCTGACAGCATCACTGATTTCTCCAGGATACTTGTAATTTATAACTTTTGGAAGTCCAGCTCTACCAGATCTACAAGTTGCTCTGGCAGAATTTAACATTACAATCAACATTCTGATTAAGCCAGTACTGGATCAGTAAAAGTTATCCTTTTTTTTCTTAAAAATAGTCTTGTACCATAAGCAAATGATACTATGGGGTAAAGCAGGTTGTGGAACTGTGTCATATCAATGACACTCTGCATCAATATGAGTGCTTTTACAGCATGTCTGCTAGGAAATGCCACATGGCTAGGCAAACTTTTGCTCAGCAATAAGTTTCATATATTTAACTAATGGACAATAATTATTTATCTGACTATGTTTCTGCCTAATGTTTTCTATGATAATCTGCTGGTTTACTTGTACTTTCTGCAGATTCATGAGTCAGAACACTTTGTTGACTGTATTTCATCAAGTTATTCTCTTATTCTGAAGAATATCGCAAGTCAAAGTAACTGTGTTTCATTTTAAGATAACAAGAGAAATTATTGTCATTAAATATGTGTAATGCTGTATTCTTACACAGAAGCTCATGTGAAATTTCTGTGTAATTTGGCTTCAGGTGTTTGTATCTCAAGAGACAACCCTAAATTAAAATTGTAAAAGGATTCTTACTACTTTATATAACATTACTCCATAGGCTTTCCCTCTCTTAGGTCTAATATGAAAAATTATTTTACCTCTTTGAGTTACTATCTACTACAGCCAGTGCTGCCAAATGATAGCAGAAAAGGTCACATGCTAAGGAAAAAATTATTTGCTTGCCATTTTTCCCTCAACCCAAACATTGTTCTCACGACTTGATGGTATATTCTCACATTCATACTACATCCCCCCTTTTCACAGGTTGACTTTTTCTCTTTGAAGAATTATTTTGGCTAAACAAGATGAGGGAGAGGAGAGGAAGAGAGGAATTCAAAAATCTAGTATTATTTTTTCCTGCATTTGTTGTCATGATAATGCTACATATTCTTCAGTCTATTAGGAGCAGACTAACAAAGAAAGGGTTGTGACCAAAATTAGTAATTAGTTTTTACTTTTTCATACTTCTGCCCTTCTTATATCCCTAAATAATCATAGTGGCACTTAATTAAGTGAATTATAATTCATACTACAGTGTTTAAAAAACAAACAAACAAAAAATAAAATAAATGACCCTGAATTTTGTGCTCAAGTCTCAACCTATAAGTCAAATCTCAGGAAGCTCTGGAACAGTCAGAAATTAATTGCTTTGATTTTTAGTTTCTTCTTTCTAAATTTTGGTGCCATTAAAAAGTTCAATCCTTAGAAAATGAGTTTGTAAATTAAGTTTGAAACATATCTTTTGCAATGTATCATTATTTAAAATATTGTAAAGAGTCTGGGACAGTGAATAGAACATTTTATTGTCCAACTCAGGCACATATACTTTCACCTTCCACACATAAGTCTGGAAAGATGTATCTAGGTTAGAAAAAGGACAGGAATAAGACAGCTTGTTAAAGGTAAAGATCTATGCACTGTGTAGGAAAATGTTGGTTAATTTATATGTGAATTAATTGATAAAATTCCTATTTTGTTTGTATTGTTGCTTCTGGTGAAAGGTACAGATTTGTCCCCAGTGTAAACAAGGTAAAGACTGGTCAACTTTTATAAAATATAATTTTCTTCTCTGCCAGTACGCTTAATTTATCTGAGAGGACAATTAAAGACAAAGGCTTGACAGTGTTTTCCAAAAGCTCACAGAAAAATTCTTGGCTACAACTGAACCTAAATTTCACCTCCAAGATTTTAAAAGGCCAACTAAGGGAAATCATCTAGGTCTTAATGGTTTTTTCTGAGAGTTATGTGTTTTTTAACCGCTATCATATTTTTTCCTATGATCATTTTTCCTCTGTTGTTATGGTTTTCACCTTTCCTATAACCTTTAATTTATGCAAGTACTTGGGTATTGTGCTAGATGGTTTCCAGTAATGCATTTCTGTGAATCTTACACACAAAACATTGTTAAAATGCACAAATATTATGATAACCTAGACAAAATGTTTCAGACTTCAGCAGCAAACAGACATGAAGAAAACAGACCTGCATGAGAGTCAAAATGTTAAAGAAAAACTGTAACCAACAAAAGAATTTCTTAGCCAAATACCATTTAGGATATAAAATTAGCAGCATTTTAATGCCGTATACTCCTTGTGATATGCAGAGATCATAAATGCCTATGAGTACCAGGTGAAACTGTTGGTAAAGTGTTAAAGAGTTCAGAGTTTAAATAATAAGGGAAGTGATTGCTGATGTGGATAACTTGGAATATTCTGTATCCAAAATAAACTCTTTGCCTGCTCAAAACACACATGCTTTTAAATGATTTGGTGTGCCCAGAAGTCACATTATGTTGTTATGTTTCTGTAACAGACTTCATTCTGAAAAATGGGTGGGTTTTTTTACAATCTCATATAGAAGACATAATCAATCTTAGCAGGACATCAATCTCTGCAGTGTAAATGATCACAGCAGCATATGTGAATGCTGTGACTGTAAACCCTTTGGTCTGTGACATATTTCTGTGTTAATATTTTCCTATAATTAGTACCCTGTTTCATAAATGCAAGATTTGTAAATGTGATCCTGTTTCTGTTTGTACTAGAGAACTTTATTGTTCCTTCCATCTAAAATGTGATTTTAACATGTTTTCACTACGAAACTGAATCTGAAAGTTGCTTATCTCTGAGAAATAATTTTATTTTTTTTTCCCATGGAAAGGAAACAGTTTATTTCATTGCTATTCTTGTGTCCTTTTTAGCACAATGTCCAGCAAATGAAGTCCGTACAGAATCATCAGGAGTGATCCTCAGTCCAGGTTACCCAGGCACCTATCCCAACTCTCAGACCTGTTCTTGGACTATAAAGGTTGAGCCAGGATATAACATCTCCATCTTTGTAGAGATGTTTCAAAGTGAAAAGCAATTTGATGAGCTAGAGGTATTTGATGGTAAGAGAGATTTAAATTCTATCCATGAAAGAACAAATACTGGGGCATGTGGGGCTTGATTTCCAGTTGTTGGTTTCATAATGCTGTAACACATCTGAAACTTAAACGATACTCCAGTATTTCTATTACTTTTGCCTTAAATATAAATATGTTAACCAAGGAAAGTTTTCATATATGTATTCAAGACAAAAAAAGCTTTTAAATTTTCTTAGATGTTTTTAGAGGAGGAGACGTAGCAGCTGCAAAACCCCTGTGAAAGTCATAGAGTTTTCTGTTTGCTGGGAAATGTATGGAGGTGTCTGAAAGAAGTTTATGTGCTGGTTTGTAATGGACCATTTTGAGTGAGCAAATATTTTGGTATTACAATTTCTTTTTTCCAATTTAATAAAATAATTTGAGTCTAAATACTCAAATATGAGTCCAAATATCCATTCTACTTTCTCCATAGCATAGCAGAACCAGTGCTTCACATTGTTTGAATATACCCTTACTAAAGTATTTGACTAGCTGTTTTGGTACAGAGTAGAGAAATAATAAAAACTCCATTTCTACAGTTTTACTCATAGCAGCACCTCTCAAAGGGCTCTATTTAATTAACAGGCTATTCTTATTTTCTACTGAATTCTGAGCTTATTATCACTTGTTCTGTTCTCATTGATAGATGAGAGTAAGTAGTCTCTGTTCCTTACTATATTTTTATTCATTTGGAGACTATTATCATATCTTCCCCTCATTAACCAAGAATATGTGATAACTATGATAGAACTGATTAATATTCACTATGGGAGTTTCATAACATGAAAAATATTAAAAGATCATATCTTTTGAGGTATCTTAATGTAAGTATTTTTATTAGAGTAGTAGATTTTTAATGTCTAAAATTAGAACTTTTTTTTGAAAATAGCATTCTAAAAAAAAACCCCATAATAATTTTCATTTTTCTTTTAAAAATGCCAGTTCAGTAACATATTATTTTTCAGTACTGGTCCATGTCAAGTTATTAGAGAAAACTGTCTGAGAAAAATCTATTAAGACTGTTTTTTTTCTCCACTTTAATTTGTATTTAACATCAAAACAATATACAGTGTGTCTGGAACTTTCCTAGGGGTCTGGTCACTTTGTTTTCTTTTGAAAAATTCTGTTGAAACTGCTTAATGTTCCTGATGAAGACCTTTGTTTTATTTCTTATACATTTAAATTTCATGAAACCAGATTATCAATAATAGATCTGAGTGAAGAATTATCATTGTTAACTACATTTTTAAGCATTGTTATTTCATTACATGAAATCACATTCTTACAAGTTCATCCCTAGCGCAGCTCTACTGAAGTAATTTTTTCTACCACCTACCAGCAAACTTTAATGGGAAAGTTAATGGCATATTTATAACCTCTTGATACCGTGCCATGTAGAGATTCCTGAGCTCGCTCTCAACAAGTTGATATTTAAATATGGCACATTGCAGTGCCTTTCCGAGATACTTGCTTGTGTCCCTGTGGCCACATTAACGATGTGCTTTGCTAGGCTAATTATTTCTACATCTCAACGTAATGAGTTTACTAGGCAATGCTGATGTGGCTATATTGTTCACAGTGATAGATATAAATCAGACTAGCTCATTCAGAGCTAGCTTAAATATTTGCCCCTATTGCTGTATTTTATGATACATGTATGCCATAACCTGAGACCTTGTGGGGTCCAAAACAACATGCATTTATTTAGGCTAGTAGCACTGCACTAGCCTTTCTACACCAGGTAAAGATACATCACCAAACTTTAGGTAGAAACTATATAAAGCTTGGCAAGACAGCTTTTAAAGAAATAGCATCTGCTAAGGTACAGGTCTCATATTACTTTATAAGACAGCTTCAGAATGCAAACCGAAATAATGACTACACTTAACTGACTACACTGTAAATTATGGTTCTTCAGCAGCTGAATGATGATCAGTATAGGCATCCAGTCAATGAGACCATCCTTGTCATCTGGGAGCAGTAAGTTCATTAGCCATTCCCACAAATCAGTCATACCCTTAGGAAATCCCATTTGTATTCTAAACCAGACAAGCCATAAACATACCATGAATATAATTATTAAAGTAATTTGAACTTAAAAACACTATATTCAGGCTACTTACACTGAATAACATGAATAACATTCATTTAATACAGCAAATATTCTTTGATAATTTATCTTTTCTTTTTTTTTTTCTTCCTGAAATAAATCAACAAAATTCTGTCCTTGAAAATGGACAGAAATGTAATCTTTTACCTAATATTCAGGAAAGCATTGTATGACAGGTCAGCACGCCAGAGGTTGAGTATTTATTCCTTATATAGGCAAAATCTGAAGTAATAATAAAAAAATCAGACTCAAGAACACTTAAATTATTCTGCTGACTTTCCTGAACATCATCTGAAATGATGCCTGCTAGGTAACATACAGAAACTGAAACTCACCTTTAAGAAAAACAAAACAAACTAAAATATATTGAATCTTTCCTCTGATCTCCCAATTGCTAAAAAAATGTGGTGTGGCATCTGATGGTACAAACTAATTTCACAGTCACTAATAAGGGAAGATTATAATCTCTTTGTATGTAGTAGACCATTAATTGTAATTTTACTCTTCTAGCCCTTTTTTTTTGATAATTTCAAAAGAACATATACATTCTAAACTGTAACAAGTAAAATGTATTAAACAGATTTGACAGAACCCTGGGTGAAGCACAGAGAAACAAAATGAATTGTCTTGTTCTACTTTTTTTTTTTCCTAGCAAAAATAGGAATTGACCTTAGTATTCCTCATCAATTATCCTACTAATCATCAAATACGAACTCCCTAATATGAAAAACAAATAAGACAAAAAACATTTTGAAGAAGACATGCTGTGCAACTTGTGCATAAAGCTATGTGTGTTTGGTTTTATTTTGTATATGTATTTATTATTTAGAATTTATTTAGTAACACATATTTAGTTGTAGTGTAGTTCCTAAGAACTGGGAGGTTGTCTTAATCTTTATGGTTTGCTGTATCTTCTGTAGCTACCCTTTTGTACCTGAAGTGTCCTGATCAGAAAAATATACTTTTTTTTTATTGGACTGGAGGAAGAGAAGGCTGACAACAATTGTATTCAATTTTTAGGTGTCATTTCGTTCAGTTTTGGTTTTGTGTTTTCATGCAACAGAAGAAGAGATGATCAGGCTGCAGCTGCTCAAACTCAGCAAAAATGTATGAAGCAGCCACTTTACTTGAAATAGCTGCTGTGGCCAAGATAATGTTGGTTGAATGTGGCTTTCCTAAACTTGGAAAATGTGGAGCAAAAGGCATAATGAGCATATGAAAGGGAAGGGTTCAGATGGAGAAAACATAACCTTCATATGGAAGAGAAAGATGCCATTTCATGTTTTAGAACATTTTCAGCTGAAGATTGGTTTCAGACATAGATTTTTTTTTTTCTCTTGCATATATGTTGGTATATTATAGTTAGACCCCAAATCATTATTTGTGCTTCTAGTGTTTTATTATGGTGAAAATACTGTTCTATTGCCAGAACAGACTTTTTTCTTTATCCTGTATTTACCATAAATTAGGGGTCTTTTTTACACTAAAATGATAGTATATTGAACACACTATATTTTAGCAGAACTGAGTGCCATTGAAGTATGTACTGTAAATTCATAGTACTTGTACATATGTGTATCCCACAGTGTAACTGTGACGATCTTACATGCGACAGAGCATTTTTTAGCTAATGTGTTCACTATGTAATGTTGTGGTGTTTAAAATGATATATTCTGTACAATGTCAAAGAATGTATAGATTTCCTACCACTTTCTAGATGGAAAAGAGCTTAAATAAATAGTAGATATAAAAGGACAAGTTGAAGGAGCATAACTTCATTCAAAGTAATTGTCCCAAATATAAATTACTTTAAAAACCCCCATTCTTTTTCAGTGTTTATGGCAAGAACACTAATTGTTTTCTATTTCAGTTTGTTTGTACCAAACATAGTTTAAATAGACATCTGTTAATTATTTCACTGGCAGTGATGTGTTGGGTTATTTCCTATACTTTCCTTGTGTATTTGTGATCAGAGCTGAGTTAAAATATGGAAAGAATTGCTTAAACTTGTAGTATTTTCAAACTTCAGTAGTTTCTTTATATATTTCTGAAGGTTCTTCTGGGCAAAGCCCTTTACTGGTTGCTTTAAGTGGAAATCATACTGGACAACTGAACTTCACAAGCAAAATGAATCAGCTATATCTTCGTTGGTCAACTGATCATGCAACCAGCAAGAAAGGATTCAAGATCCGTTACTCAGGTAGCTATTAATACTTAAATTATACTTTGTGGTTACATATACTATGTAACATCAAATTAGGAATTGTAATATACTGTCTGTTTCTCTGAAGATAATGTAGTATAATGCACATTTTGAGGATATGTAATCATTCCATTGGAAATTCATGGTGAGCACAGGACCTGAACTCTCTGTTTTTTCCCACTTTGACAAAGATCTCAGTATATTTCTGCAATGAATACTTCTCTCTTCAACCTGCTATCTTGTCTTACCACACCCAGAGTAAGACCTTTGAAATGTAGTGGGAAGGATAGCCCTTAGATTTACACAGAAGTACTCAAGAGTGAAAATTTTTGATCCTGAAATGGTGTGCAGTACTCCACCTCCAATTCAGTATATGATTACTAGGTTTACAATTTCCTTGAGTTGCAGTTCACTACTCTCATTACTTTGCTTTTCTTCATGTACTTATAAATGGAAAACCAGGGGAGGGAAATCCCTCTCTTCTTCAACAGGATGCATGTGAATCTGGTGTTGTGGTGACATGAAAATATGTGAATAACCTATCTAAACAGTGTTAAAAAATATATCCCATTTTAAGAAAAGAGATCAGTTACCAGTACTGCAATACTGGATTCTAATCTATGAGTAGACATATTGACCCTTATTCAGTTTGCAGCCTATTTAAGATGTCTTCACATATAAATCTGCAAGACACATTGCTCCTAAAAAGCTTGGCTTAGGGCTCGGGAGTATTATATATAGACAAACTGAAACTAAGGGACAGGGGAAGGGAATTTTTTTTTTCAAGCATACTGGAGATTCATTTACTTTTTCATGGGGAAAAGGCAACTGAAGTATCTAATAGATGGATTGAGAGTGTGGAAGAAGGAACAAATAGGATCTGTCACATGATAACCCTCAGATGTGTGGCAGTGAAGGGAGTGAGCCTTCTGCTATGTATTGAAAGTGAGAAAGTTCAGAGTTGCAATAGTAGACTTCATGTCAAATTACTACAGAAACTGATTTTTGAGAAATGAGAAACTATTTTACATTGGTTTTTGTTTTCCAGTAGTGAATAAGCGGTCTGTCTAATTTCTAGTCTCAATTCATCAATTATTATCATACTATCTGCAACAAATAATAAAACTGGGGGACTGGAGAGATATATGCAACCCTTATAAGTATGTTTTAGGAAAAAACAACTGATTTGCTTTTTCTGCTTCACTAACAGTCAGTGCCTGCATTTTTTTCTAAACTTATGTACATTTTACATGAGTTTCAATGGAAATAATCAGCATGAAAGAAGAGTAACAGTGAGCAGCAGCGTAAACAGTTGGATTTGAATCTTAATGAGGAAAAGCAACATCATGAAAGTAGGAAAAATACAAGATCCCAGAAAGGCTATTGATACTGTGGCAGCTGTGACTGAGCCAGCAGGCTTCCTCATAATGAAGAACCTATTGAAATGAATTATTGCCCTCCCACAATCCTCCCCTTCTTCTCCAGCTATGCCTGTACACAAAATTATGCAAATTCTTCTTTTATCACAACTAGATTTCATTTGTAGATAAAAATTTTCTTCTACTAAATTTCTCCTACATTTTTTTTTTAAGTGCTAGAAGCTTTCAGAGGAATGCTTAATATTTTCATTAGTATATGAGCTTACTTCTGTAAGCTATTTGTCTAATGTTACTTACATGTTTTGTACCTTGTGGTTTAAGACTTTTTGCTAAATCTTAGTAGAAAATAGTTATATCATTACATCAGAAGAGTATTCTTTTAAGGCCTTTGACATGTTATAAAGACACTAGCATGATTTTAATCCAAATAGTACATTTCCTAACCTCACTAATACCTAGATATCAAATTACCTCTTTCTTAATTTACAGAATATCTGTATAGCATAGTGAGGAGATGTCAGGAGCTTCCCCTATTTCCCATAGAGCCAATGCCAGCTGGCTCCAAGACAGACCCACCACTGGCCAAGGCCAAACCCAGCAGTGGCAGTGGTAGTGCCTCTCTGATAATGTATTTAAGAAGGGAGAAAAAGTTACAGTGAAACAGCAATTGCAGCTGGATTGAAAATACTTGAAACAACTCTGCAGACACCAAGGTCATTAAAGAAGGAGGGAAGGAGGTACTCCAGGTGCAAGAGCAGCCCCCATCAGCATGTGGTGAAGACCATGGTGTGTCAGGCTGTCCTGCTGTAGGCCATAGATGTTAACAGTGGGGCAGATATCCCATAGAGGACCAGGGAGACTGTGACCCTGTGGGAAGCCTGCTCTGGAGCAGGCTTCTGGAAGGACTTGTGATCCTGTGGAGGGAGTAGCCTACAGTGGAGTGGGTTTGCTGGAGGGGCTTGTGATCCCATAGGGGATCCACTTTGGAGAAATTTGTGGAGGAACGTCTCTCAAGGGAGGGACCCTGCCCTGGACCAGAGGAAGAGTGCATAGAGTCCTCCCCCTGAGAAGGAAGGAGTGGCAGAGATAATGTGTAATGAATTTATTGTAATCCCCTTTCCCCATCCCCCTGTGCTGCTGGAGGTGAGGAGGTAGAGAAAACTGGGAGTGAAATTGATCCTGGGAAAAGGGAGGGGTAGGAGGTAGGTGTTTTAAGTTTTCTCTTTGTTTTCTCATTACCCTACTCTGATTTGATTGGTGATAAATTAAATTAATTTAATTTTCTTCCAGTTGAGTCTGGTTTGCCTATGATAGTAATTGCTGAGTGATCTCTCTCTGTTCTTACCTTGACCCATGAGCCTTTTGTTATATTTTTCTGTCCAGTTGAGGAGGGGTGTGATGGAGTGGCTCTGGTTGGCATCTCATGTCCAGCCAGGATCAACCAACCACACCTGTATTCTGCTCTTGTAACCTCATCTGTTATTGCAGGAAACTTTATTCTTCACCATTCATTTAACCTTTTAGCTTTGTACCTGTGAAAACACTGTTCCTATTTCCTCTCTATTTCAATTTAAAAGGCTATTGATTGGTTTGGTTTTGTCTTTACATGTTCCAGTAGCTGGTTAGAAATGACAAGGGAAGAAGTACATCAGATCCTGTTTCTTCTTTTAGGTAGTAATTTGCTGTGGTAAATAAATCAGGAAAGTCACACAATAGAATTTAATACAGAACTTTGAATCAAGTTAAATATAATAAGGAGCATTTATAAATGTTGAACTTCTTGAACCAGTTAGAATATCTGTATTCTGAACACAGTTTATTTAGTCAGATACTTAATTTTTGAAGTGGCAAACATTCATAATTAAATCACTAAAGAGGGAATAGGCCTTTGCAAATTTACCTTGCTATTTTCATACAGTTTATTCTATAGATTTAAAGATAAACTGCATATGAAAAAGAATGACAACCTGACCCTTTTTTATGGCTTGCTTGATTATTTTTCTCTTTTTTTATTCTGTACATTATAAAGTAAAAAATAACATATGGAATGGATGGTCCCTAAGTAAGGAAATGTTTTAGTAAAATGAAGAAGTATGTTTAGGTTTTTTGTGTACATTACCTCATTATTTAAGCCAGTTTCTGATTTCTTATATATAAAGTGAAAATGTCTAAAGGAATGATAATAGGAAACTTCTGCCCACAGGATATTTAAAGAATAGTATCACAAAGAACATAAGATCCCCTGGTAATATGATGATGAAGAGAAGCAAGTATCCAAAAAGGAAAGTTAGAAGGAAGCAGTAGACTAAGCTATGACTTTTCTATCTGTCAACAAAAAATCTGTCACATAAACTAAACAAACGTAAGGCTGGATTTGAAGGAAGGTTTTTTGTTTAGTTATAATTTCAAATATAGGATTCTTTCAGTAAATAGTTGTAAGTATAGTCTTCGTGTAAGTTTTTGGACTGTTGGTCAAAAATACTGCTGGGAAATGTAAGTCCTTTACTAAAATAAATACCTAGAGAAAATGTCATTCACTCTAAGACTGAGATTAATAAAAGGGGATTTGGACATCCGGTTTCAAATAATTTTAATTTGGAGTTATTTAATTGAACTTCCCTTAGACAGAGTGCCTGAAGCAGCAAAAAAAAAATTCTCAGCATACATGTTTGAATGTTCCATCTCTTAAGAGAATACGTTTTGTGAAATGAAGAGTACGGTCCTGAAAATGCAAAATCAGTGTTTATCTGTGCTGCCATCCACATGTCAGTTGACTAGTGATATGTGCTTTAGCTAGGCAGTTTTTCCCTGTTGGTCTTCAGATGCAAGTGACAAATGGACGGTGTGATTGCAAGTGAGATGAAAATGCTCAATAACTTGCCTTGCAAAAACAATGGGTGTTTAAGGGTCCTTGAAAGGATGTCGATGCTATGTTACTTGGAAAAGTAAATAAAATGTTTAAATGTAAAGCTAATTCAGGTCGCTGGAACAGCTTCAGAGGATTTTTTCACATTTTGTGGTAAAACATTATCATTCCTATATGAGAGCATTGCACTCATTCACATGAGCTAAACTTCATGAAATTCCAGGACAGGTCCTGTCTCAGAAACTGACTGGGAGAAAATCAGCTTTTTATGCCAGTTATTCTTGATACAAGGCTAAAATATTTTATGAGCATTCTGTAGACATTCCTGTTTAAGCCCAGAATATTCACTCAACTGACAGTGACTATAGTTTTCAGGCTGACATTCTTTAAGCATTTGCTTACAATTCAGATCTTCTGATATTTTTTATTCATTGCCTTGTGTGTTGTTCTTCTCCTCTCTCTCTCCATAGTCCATTCCAATTGATTTTATATATTTTTCATTCCAATGTCTTTCCCAGAATCATATGTATGTTTCCCTTGCATCACATTTTATTCTGAACATAATACCAGTCTCTGATACATCCATCCTTTTGATAAGACTTTAATAGCTGACCAGGTCCTTCTCTTTTTCTCATTTCCATCATTGCCTTGAATTCCGACCCAGCCCCCCCCCCCCCCCCCCCCTCCCTCCCTCCGCGCCTCTCCTCCTTCCACAGTTTTTATGTTTCCTTCTGTTCCACGATCGCCTTCTGT
>JANHGN010022467.1:32597-43206 GCA_024605025.1 Megaceryle maxima | reverse complement strand
CCTTTCACCCACTTTTTTTTTTAAACAAAACCCCCCTCTCTTACATCTCCCCTTTTTTTAAAAGATTTTAATCGCCTCCCCCGCCTTCCCTTTTTTCCTCTTTCCCACTTTCCCTTAATTTCCCCCCCCCCCCCCCCCCCACTCCTATTTCCTGTCTCATTATACAATCTGTCATGACTATTCTTCCCCTGGGCTCTTAAACCCAGTACCTTTGTGTCAAATATTCTTCCTCTCTTTTCTCCAGTTAGAGCCTTCCTACCCATTCAAAATTATTTTCCAAATTTAATTTCAAAAAGGACTTAGTCTTCCTCATTGCATCCCTACGTACTCTGGCAATGTTCCTATATTCCTCCCAAGTGGCCCATTATGTTTTCTACATACTATAAACTTTATTCCATATGCGTTTTTCCAGAAGTTTCTGGCTCATCCTTGCAAGTCCCTTGCCTTTACTTAATTTCTTATTCATAGGAATGCACCAATCTCAAGCTTGGTGGAAGTGGTGCTTGAATATTGTCGCCCTCTGCCTTCTGGAGTTCTAACCCATGGGATTCCTCTAAGCAGGTCTTTGAAGAGGTCGAAGTTAGCTCTCCTGAAGTCCAGGGTTGCAGTCCTACTTATTGGCCTGCTTCTCCCTCAACTCCACCATCATGGTCACTGTAGCCAAGGCTGCCCCCAACCTTCACATCCTTTCTTTGTTCATTAGTACAAGGTCCAGCAACACACCTCTCCTTGTTGGCTTCTCCAACACCTTGTGTCACAGAGTTATCATCAGTGCACTGCAGAAACCTCCTGAACTGTGTGTGCCTTGATTTGTAGCCCTTCCAGCAAATATCAGGGTGATTGAAGTTACCTTTGAGCACCAGGGCATGCTATCATAAGGCTACTCCTAGCTGTCTGTAGAAGGCTTCATTAACTTCCTCTTCCCGATCAGGTGGCCTGTAGTAAACACCCACAGCAGTGTCACCCATATTAGCCTGCCCCTTAATTCTTACCCATAAGCTTTCAGTATGTTTTTCATCCCCCTCTAGGTAGAGTTTGACACATTCCAGTTGCTCTCTCACATAAAGAGCAACTCCACTACCTGTTATGACTGACAGATTTCCCTTGTGACTCCCCATAAGATTTTTATTATTTTGGCATCATTTTGTGTCATTTGGCAGCCTGAATGTCCCATATTTAATGTCATTTTAAAGCTAATCTCTTTGGACATTCATATATGGTATCTAATGTTGAATTTAACCAAGCTAAGGAAATGGCAATAAGTTCCCTGGTCATCAGAGCACAAAGTACAACCTGTTATGTTGAAAACCTTCATATGAGTAAAAACCTTACACTTCTCTTTTTGATTTAATTTTTTTCAAGTAACGCCCCCAAGTGAAAGAATGTAGAAAAATGACATTCAAGTAAAAATATGTTACTTATTTGAGCACTATAATTCTTTAATAGAATCTCAACAGATGCAATAATTTTCAGCATCTTTAATGTAGGACCTAGTTGTACTACTTTTGTTGTGTGGCATTCCTTAGAAATACTGACTTTAATAAACTGCATCTAAATCTAGACATTTAAAGGAAGCATCTCAGTTAGGAGTCTAATCAACTCTATGATTTTTTCATAGTCAGTGGACAGAAACATCCATTTTAGGTGGCATGTGGTAACATAGGTGCAACTTAGGGTGATGAAATATACCTACAAAGAAAAAATAGAGAGGTAGATATTGAAAGCTGAAAGAAGGAAATTGGGGATGTAAACAAGAAAAATAATATTAAAAATATTTATAGGTGGAAACCAAATTCTGTAATTATACATTTGTGAAATAAACCTCCACTTCTACTGGATTGCATGAACATCATAGTGTGCCCAAGACACATTTTAGTATGGTAGAATCAGAATCATAGACTCATTTTGGTTTGAAGAGACCTTCAAGACAATCAAGTCCAACCAAAAACCCTGTCCCTGAACACTATATCTACATGTTTTTTAAATACTTCCAGGGATGGTGTTACCACCACTTCCCTAAGCAGCCTGTTCCAGTGCTTTACAACTTTCTCTGTTCTACTCCTCTTCCATCCAGAAGGATTGCATGATTCTGTAAATAGTTTTGTATATTGTGTAGCTCAAAGAGCAATTTTATATTATAAATTGATCAGGTTTGAAGTAGACAGTTTACTAAGTGTGATGAAAACAATTAACAATCCTGATTGCAGCTTCCTCATGTATAATGACATAAGCTGGTTTGTGATTATAAACTCTGTTTTTGAACTTCGTTATATTTCTTCTTAAGAGTCTGAATCCTTGCTGAGGATTCCAAAAATAATGTAGAGAATTCTGTACTGATTTTAATGGTATTCAGAATTTGCGCTTTTCATAAATAATTGTAAATTAAGTGTGGTTTATGGATTTTTAATTGGGTTTTTTTTGTTTGTTTGGTTGTGGTTTGGTTTTTGTTTTTGTTTTTGTTTTTTTTTTTCATTTAGCTCCCTATTGCAGCTTAAACTCTATTTTGAGGAATGGTGGAGTTGTAAATAAAACAGGTGGTCCTGCTGGAAGTAAAGTTCGCTATTACTGCAAACCTGGTTATAGAATGATTGGTCACAATAATGCAACATGTAAGCGTTACCAAAATGGCATGTATCAATGGGATTCTCCTGTGCCAATTTGCCAAGGTAAGATACTCTTTTCTTGTCAAATGTGCTTCTATAATTTCATTGTAAAGAATATTTTGCAAAACAAAGATACAGCGTTATCAATACTGCTGTATGCAGAGAGACACATTGGCATCATTTAGAGTTTATCTAAATACGTATTGACCTGTGTACTTTGTGTGTGCACAGCTGAAGTATTAGGAAATAGATTAATGCAGTCTAATACAGACCAAATGAAAAATAGACTTCCAGTACTTTGTTTTATTTACTAAAGTACCTATCTCTAAACAGTTCACAGCTTATATTATTGTTTTACTACAGAGCATTTTATAAAACAATCAGTAGCTTTCAGGCATTAATTTTATTATCTTAAGGACATAATTTATAACTTCTTTTCCTGTACATCCTGGAGTTAAGCAGATTCTATTTTAGCTTGTTCCAGGCATCCATTAAGAGTAGTTGCTATTTGTCAAATGTTTATAATTTTCCAAGGGTAACTGATATTTGGCATGATGCTTATTTTCTGCTGATGGTGTATTATTAATTTTTTAAGTGTTTTTCTTCTATATTTCTAGTTTTTATGTTTTATGTTCGCATTTTAATACCAATGGCAGAGAAAGTCTTGCCAGTTTGCCATTCTAATATTGAATACTATATCTAAATATAATAAGGTGTATGAAATGTTTTAAGTAATAGAGAGAAACATCCTTTGAACAATTTAAGAAAAAAGCCTCCACAGTTTTAAGGGCAGACTGTAATAATTCACAGAAACTGGACGACAAAAAAGTCAAGATGTATGCAGGACTTGACATGAGGTCCCAGGAATTGATCATGGATAACCAGGGGACAGAGTCTCAAAAACTATTAAGTTCTGAACAAAGTTAAGCAGGTTCAAGAAAATCATAAAATACTTCAGACTCAATGTCTATCCTTGTTATATTATCACAATGCAAGAAATAGCTGTGAAATTTTAGCAATGCAGCATGTTCACAAATAATTATTTTCTATAATTTTAAGCCATTTTTATAATTCCAGCAATATATGTGGCTTCAGTTTGTAGATTGTGTTACCAGTAGGGGAAAAAGATTTTGGAGATAGGGCATGAGTTTAATTTTGCTAGACATTTCTTATTAACATAAGATTAATCAATTTTAGTACGCCACTTTTACAACTCTGACAGAATTATGTGGAAAAAGGGACTGGTCTCTTGGGAGAATTATAGGAATGCTGTCAGGGTATGTCGGGATGCAACATGGAAGGCCAAGGCCCTCTTGGAATTAACTCAGGTAAAGAGAGTAAAAGAGAACAAGAAGGGCTTCTTCAAATACAGTGGTAAAAGGAAGAATAGGGAAAATGTGGGCCCACTGATAAATGATGTGGGAGCCCCTGGTGACAGAGGATGCAGAGAAGGCGGAGTTACTGAATGTTTTTTTTTGGTTCAGTCTTCACTGCTAAGACCAGCCCTCGGGAAACCCAGACCCTGCAAGTAAGAGAGAAAGCCTGGAGGGAAGAAGACTTTCCACTGGTTGTTGAGGATTGGATTAGAAATCATTTGGGTAAACTGAACATGCACACATTCATGGACCCTGATGGGCTGCACCCACTAGTGAGGGAGCTGGTTGATGTTGTTGCTCTACCACTCTCCATCATTTCTGAAAGATCATGGAGAACAGGTGAGGTGCCTGAGGACTGGAAAGCCAATGTCACACCATTCTTCAGAAAGGGAAAGAAGGAAGACCCTGGTAATTACAGACCAGTCAGCCTCACCGCCATCCATGGAAAAGTGATGGAGCAGCTCGTTCTAGGGATCATAGCACATGAAAGAAAAGAAGGCTATAAAAAGTAGCCAGCATGGATTTGCTAAAGGGAAGTCATGTCTGATTAATCTGATAGCCTTCAATGATGGTGTGACTGAATGGGTAGCTACAGGGAGAGCAGTGGATGCTGTCTACTTTGACTTTAGCAAGGTTTTTGATACTGTCTCCCATAACATCCTTGTGGGTAAGCTTAGGAAGTGTGGGTTAGAAGAGTGGATGGTTAGGTGGATTGAGAACTGGCTGAACAATAGAGCTTAGAGGCTTGTGATCAGTGGTGCAGAGTCCAGCTGGTGACCTGTAAGTAGTGGTGTTCCCCAGGGGTCAGTTCTGGGTCCAGTCTCATTCAACATCTTCATCAGTGACCTGGATGAAGGTATATAGTGTATCCTCAGTAAGTTTGCTGATGATATTAAACTGGGAGGAGTGGCTGATACACCAGAAGGCTGTGCTGCCATCCAGTGAGATCTGGACAGATTGGAGGTTTGGGCAAAGGAAAACCTAATGAATTTCAACAAGGATAAGTGTAGAGTCCTACACCTTGGAAGTAATAACACCATATACCAGTACAGGTTAGGGGTTGGCCTGCTGAAAAGCATCTCCACAGAGAAGGACCTTGGAGTCCCGGTGGACAGTGTTATCCATAGGACAGAAACATGCCCTTGTGGCCAGGAAGGCCAATGGCATCCTAAGATGCAGAAAGAATGTGTCAGGCAGGTTGAGGGAGGTTCTTCTCCCCCTTTACTCTGCCCTAGTGAGACCACATCTGGAGTATTGTGTCCAGTTCTGGTCTCCCCAGTTCAAGAGGGACAGGGAAATACTACAGAGAGTCCAATGGAGAGCTACAAGAATGATTTTCAGTTTTGCCCTGTGATAGCATGAGGATCAGTGGTCACAGACTGGAACATAGGAAATTCTACCTCAACTTGAGGACAAACTTTTTTCCTGTGGGGGTAATGGATCACTGGAACAGGCTGCCCAGAGACGACGTGGAGTCTCCTTCTCTAAAGTCTTTCAAAACCTGCCTATATCTGTTCCTGTGTGGCATGCCTTAGGTGTTACTGCATTGGCAGGGTGGTTGGACTTGATGATCTCCAGAGGTCCCTTCCAAGCTCTACCATTCTATGATTCTAAGATTCTGTCATTCTTTTCAGTGGTGCTCAGTGATAGGACAAGTGGCAACAGGAACAAACTAGAACACAGAAAGTTAGATCTGAACATAAGGAAAATCTTTGAGGGTGACCAGAGAACTGGAACAAGGTGCCAAGAAAGGTTCTGAAGTCACCTTCTCTGGAGACTTTCAAAACCTTCCTGGACGTGTTCCCGTGCAACCTGGTCTAGGTGATCCTGCTCCAGCAGGGAGGTTGCACTAGATGATCTCCAGAGGCCCCTTCCAACCCCTACCATTCTGTGATTCCAACTGGTATGTCTGGATGAAGAAAATATTTTTCAATAAGCTCTGAAATGGAAAGCATGTTTCTAAATTTATTAAGGCCCTCTTATCAAAATACATGCAATCTCTTTGAAAAATAATTAAAATTACACATTTGATCCAGCTCATGGATTTCATTATAGGATATTTCCAAATAAAAATGCCTTTGATAATTTCTGTAACACCAGTCCTACAGGGTTACACTCATAATTAATAACGTGACTATAGCAGAATTAATGTTTGAAATAGAATTTGATAGTATCATCAAAAAGGGGAGTTCTTGTGTGCATATTTAATATAACTATATCAATTTTGGTAGGAACTCATCTCTAATATGGGTTAATTTGGTCAGGTCAGAAGATACTTTTCAGTTCCAGTCTTATCAAGTGCAGATGCATATAATTATGTCATGGACAATGTATAAAGATCTTGACTTCTATCTAGGAAATTATAACTTACTGTTATTGCTTTTATTTCATTTATGAAGGAAACAGACATGAGCCATGCTATATTCAAAATATTTATAAACAGAGAAAATAGCAAGTCTTCTACAATAGCTGTATATAGCTGTTGAGGGGAAATAGTATAGGCCCCAGTAATAATCCTGGCAATGATATATGTCATCAGCCACTGCTTAGGTCATGTCCAGATCCCTATGCCAGGGGAGAGTAAAAAAAGGAAGGCTGAGACTCAGCGATAAATAGATGACAAGAAAAAATAAGAAGAAAACTTGATGAAAAGTTAGAATAAAAAAAAAAAAAAACAACCAAAAGCAATTTGTCAGGGTCAGTATGGATCAGGAGTGCTAGGTTGCAGGTATCTGGAGACTGAGACAAGGTGGTTAGTGAGAGTGTAGCAGATTGGCTGTGTTTTTCTAAGAGGTATGATCAAATTTTTCTCTATCCCTCATGTTCTTCATATACAGAACTCAGCCTTTGACTTCAATCTTACCAATTTTCTCCCACTCATTCTGAAAAGAGTTAAAAATAATTGTAAAGAGTCTTGAAGAATGGTTGGCTGCTCTTCACCATTTGAGTTACTCCTTAGTAAGTTTATAAAAGAAAACTGGAGGTACCTACTTTAAGGAAGACTTTCTCTTGTCTGGATTGTGAGTACTGGGAAAGGCTCAAAACCTGTGACAAAGTCATGATAAAAATATAGCTGATGCTGATATTTCCCGGTCAAAATCCTGATTCCAAGGGCTGTCATTATTGACAACTCTGTGCTTGCTAAGTGGATAGAACCACACTGCAGAAGAAAGATTATTTCAGACTGTAACAGGGTTCCATGCTTGCCCTGGGGTAGAAGCCTGATTAAAATTTTTTTAGGGGCCTGCCTTTAAAATATATATTTGCAGTTTGTGCAAGAGAATGAACCTGGGACCACCAAACTGATTCTTCACAAAATTAGCTGCTCAGTATGTTTGAGCATGGAATTAGACTTGGGCCTTATATCATTTTTAATGCAAAAAATGTCCCTAATATCACTCAGTCTTAAAAAAAATGTGAGATAAATAGAACCATAGAATAGTTTTGGTTGGATGAGACCTTTCATAAAGTCCAGCCATTAACACAGCACTGCCAAGTCATGACTGAACCCTGTCCCTAAGTGCCACATCTACATATCTTTTAAATACCTCCAGGGATGGTCACTCCACCACTTCCCTGGGCAGACTGTTCCACTGCTTTACAACCTTTTATATGAATAATTGTTTCCTAATATTCAATCTAAACCTCCCCTGACACAACTTGAAGCTGTTTCCTCTTGTCCTGTCACTTGTTACTCAGAACAGATGGACACCCACCTCACTGCAACCTCCATTCAGGTAGCTGTAGAGAGCAATAAGGACTCCCCTCAGCTTTCTTTCTCCAGGATAAACAACCCCAGTTCCCCCAGCTGCACCTCAGAAGACTTGTTCTCTAGTCCCTTCATGAGCTTCATTGGACACACTCCAGCACCTCAATGTCCTTCTTGTAGTGAGGGACCCAAACTGAACATGGTATTTGAGATATGGCCTCACCAGTGCCAAGTACAGGGGTATGATCACTTCCCTGGTCCTGATGGCCACACTGTTTCTGATACAGGCCAGGATGGTGTTGGCCTTCTTGGCCACCTGGGCACATTGCTGGCTCATGTTCAGATGGCTGTCAACTGGAACCCTCAGGTCCTTTTCCACTGGGCATCTTTCCAGTCACTCGTTCGCAAGCCTGTAGATTGCATGGGGGTTGTGACCCAGCACAGATTAGGAGTTACAAATCCCAGTTTCCTTTTATATTCTGAAATAATTATGTCCTTTCTAAACAGTGGAATTGCTTCTGAGTTTACTTCAACAGGATCTTAATTTAGACTTCTCTTAATTTTTTTCTTCTTTTCTCAGAGGACCTAGTGAAACATTGGAATAGATTGCCATACTGTAATGCGGTCTCCATCTTCTTTTCTGTATGCAGTGAATTTGCATGCTATAAATAATAATACTTAAGTATCTTAAAGGTATATAAATGTATAGTTATTGATAGTTTAAAAGGATTGCAATAAACTTTATATTTACAGGTTTTGATACAAAATAAATTCTAGTAGCATGCAGAACACTAAATAACAACAAAAACTGCATCATAGTTTCTAGGTAGTAAGTCACTTTTCCACTTGCATCAATTACGTGTTCTTTGGAATAAGTATATTTTTCTGATGTGCAAGATAATAGAGACAATTAACGTTGAATCATATATTTTTCACACTCTGAATGCACATGTCCCAGCTTGAACTGGGCAGTCTCATCTAATCATTGACCTAACAAGCATTTGACAGTTCCTCAAGTCAAAAGATTTCCTGACACTATTCTTTATCATTTTACAATCATATGGGAACCTTCAAAATACCTGGATGTAGGATGGTAGTGACATTGTTTCCACTGTCCAAAGATGATATGCCGTTACAGTCAGTTTACTTAAGCTAACTTTACTTCAAACATCGAAGTACTCACTATTTAGTGAAACTGACTGTGCTTATGTATTTTCTTTGGGCATTACCATTCTGAAGGCCATCAGAAGCCTCAAGAAATTATTAGCAGCAGGAATCTATCTTTCCAATCCAAGTTTCTAGGGGGAAGTAAACAACAAATAAACAGATATAACAGGAACAGTGCCAGAATGCCAGAACTGCTTGTATGATCAGTACCTAAAGCAGCAGTGAGAATAACCTCACAATGTAGCAGCACAATATTCAGCAGCAGCAAAGGAAAGGAGAGAGTAGAGGACTGAAGGACAACACTAAGAATAAAAGTGCTGAAGTGTGACAGGTAAGCATAGATTTTTGAGGTGCTTCAGTACCCAGGACATTTCATGAGACCTGACATAATTGATAGGGCCACCTGGGTATTATATCAGTGTTGTACACCTTCTATTCTTTAACTTGTGGGCGAGATCTGTTCAGTATTGAACTTTTCAGTAGCTTCTAGAAAAGTTATTGCTAGAGATGAAGAGCATATGCTAACAGTGGTGTTTGCTTCTATCATGAATTAAACAGATCTGTTTCTTTGTTTGTTTCTTTTCCAATGACATAGAAAACACTACATTATTGAAGTTAAATCATGTTTGAAGTATTTAGAGGGAACTAGTATAAGGTTCACCTGTATATACAGATGTAACTATACATGGAGGGGTGGATAGATGGCTAATTCTGAATTTTGGTTTTATACAATTAAATGTATACACGTAACACAGACATTGTTGTTTTGATATCAGACAGGAGACCTGAAAAAAAATTAACAGGAAGTTAAATTTTAACCCATTTACATTCTGCATCAAGCATTCAGACACATTGCCACAAGGCAGAAAAGATTTGGGAGACTTGTTAGGACAGGGAGGGACATAGCAGAAGGCATTTTTATGATGTGGTAAAATAGAGTGACAGTTTAACTTTCTGACAGTTTGGCATGCAAACAAACATTTTGCAAGTGTACAGAGGGTGACAGAGGGTTAAAGTTGGTTCTACTTGTAGGTAAAGGATTGAATTATTTATTGGGGGAGTAGATAGAGAAGTGAACGAGATGCAGCTCTGATGCTTATTTTGAGTACACCAGAGCCATGAAAATATATCACTCCTGCTGTGGTCACCTGTGGGGAATGACTCCTAATAGAATAACCTGCTTCCAGAAGCATCAGAACTTGCTTTTTTCCTTTCATTTCTCTAACACTATTAACAGCACTAAGTGTGGGTCTCCAGAACACCTTCCTTATCACCTGTCTCCTTTCTCTGTCCCAGTACTGCTCCTTCTGATGCAAGAGGCTTAGCCCTTATGCACCGAGGGAGAAACATTCAATTTTGATAAGACAAGAGCAGCACTGCTTGAGATGCAAAAAATGCCAAGAAGTTGTGTTACAAAGGAAACAGCTTATTTTTGAACATTCTTCTATTCTTTCTATTAGAAATTTGACAGATTCCAGATGGAAGCAAACTGAAATGAACTAACCATTCATCTTTTTATAATGCTTACCTCTCCTCATTAAAATCATATGCAAAGTGCTGTGTTGTATTTAATTTGAATGTTACTATTTGGGAATACTGAAAACAAACTTGAGAGTTCTGTTTATGTTACCATGACAATGTGTTGTAAAATTAATAATTTACATTGAATTGCACAAATGATAATAAAAATTATATTTTTTAAAATATTTATTTTCAGCTCTGTTTAACAGATTTTAGCCAAAGGCTGTAATTTT
>JANHGN010022467.1:13878-32553 GCA_024605025.1 Megaceryle maxima | reverse complement strand
CTTTATTAAAATAATAAAACTATACAGTGTCAAAGTGAAAGGATCAAATACCCAAAGGACTTTTTAACTGCTGTTGAATTGCTTCTTATAATTGACTGTATATATGGAAAAGACATTTGCAAAACTCCACTTTCTATTGCTAAATATTTAGAAATGAAAGCATCATAGATTATTCAGTGTATCTACTGAAGAGCAGTAAACTGTATGCCAAACTCAAAGCAGCTAGTGATTCTGTGCACAAGTTCCTTGGCTTATATGAACTTTTTTAATAGGTTCATTGTAATTATGTGATGTTTGCTCTAAGTTACCATTTTGCAGAAAATAATATCCTTCCAGAGAAAATAAAACTATGACTTTCTCTTCAGAAGTGCTATGGGTCAGATACAAATTCTGACTTATTCAAGCACCTAGAGTTAATGTCTGTGCTTAAATACCTATTTCAAAATAGAGCATAGCATTAAAATAATTTTTTTAAGGGTTACTGAAGGCTTTCTGCTTTTCATTATAAAAATCAAGGGAGTTAAGAAGTCAGATGGCAGAAGGCAGTCCTGCCTTGGAGACCTTTCCTAAAAGTAACAAAACCATCTATTTCTGTAATTATACTCTGCCATAAAATTGTATATTATGAGATACTGTTAAATGAACTGTACTGAGCTCTGGTAAAAAATTTTAAAAAGCCCCAAAACTAGTTGCTTTTCAAACTTCACTAAGTTGACAACAAATTAAACTTTGTGAGCTTGAAAGAATAACTTCATGTCTGGAGAGAAACTGTGAAGATGCCAAGAAAGTAAAAATAATTCAGTAAGTAATTTCCTTCATGATATGGAAAATTAATAAGACTGAATTGACATAATATTTAGTATTCTGATGTGAATTGGTCAAGTATGTAAATAAGTGTTTAAATATATGAATAATGCCCTTAAGTTCAATGGAACTTTTCCCTGTCCAGTCATGTATTTAGATTCTTTTCTTATCAGACAAAAAATATTCAATTGAATTCTTAAATACAATTATTTTTTTATGCATAAAAAAACTCAGAAATTAAGTTTTGTTTCTAGTAGTGCAGGAGTTAAAGAAACCCTGATAGAATAGAAGCAGACTATTAAAAAACATTTAAGAATTTTCCAGTTCATTGCTTCTTGGACAAAATCACTTTGGACGCGTTTTTTTATTTTCTCTAGCAAATAAACCATTGCCTTGACTTTATGTTGAAATGTCTGTATCTGTAGTGATTGGATTAAGCAAAACAATGCTTTATAAAATATTTGTCTATATTAGATGCACTTCAAAGTGTTTATCAATGTTTTTATACTGTTACATTTATCAGAATATACTACAATGGGAAATTAATTTCACTTGTTATGAATGGGATATGTCAAAATTGTTAATCTATGTTTTTTATTTCAGCGGTGGGACATCATTTTAAAAAATATATGAGAAAATGCCAATTATTTATTTTTCTTTTTTCCTTCCTTTTCAGCTGTATCTTGTGGTATTCCTGACTCCCCTGGAAATGGTTCAGTTATAGGTAATGAATTCACTTTAGGCAGTAAATTGATATATGAATGTAACGAGGGCTTCAAGCTAGAATCTAGTCAACAAGCAACAGCAGTGTGTCAAGAAGATGGATTATGGAGCAACAAAGGGAGGCCACCTGTTTGCAAATGTAAGTTGGCATGTATTTCTCAAGCATATTTCCCTTGAACTTTCTCAGGAAAATCCTCTCTGGTGATGTTTAGGTTTTATGTATACATATGCCCTGAACTTGCCATTGAGGAACATAATCATTTAGCATTTTGTAAAGGTGAAGAGGCCCATATATTTGTTTAATAAAATCCCTCACATTTATCTTCTTAAAAATATCTTAATTAAAATTATTAGATAATTCCTTTTTTGTGCATATTTTTGTATTAATAATGTGGTCTTTTCCATTTTTACCATAAAAGTTACAACCAGCAATTGTAATTTATTTTAATAAGGTCTTTACAATGACCTGAAAGGATGTTGTAGAAAAATAGGTGCTGGTCTCTTCTCACAAGTAACTAATGATAGAACAAGAGGGAATGGCCTCAAAATGCACCAGGGGAGGTTTAAACTGGACAGTAGGAAAAATTTTTTTAATTCAAAGGGTTGTCAGGCATTGGAACAGGATGCCTACAGAGGTTTTTGAGTCACCATCCCTAGATATGTTTAAAAGTCATATAGACGTGGTGCCTGGGATATGGCTTAGTGGTGGACTTGGTAGAGTAGGGTTAATAGTTGGACTGGATTTTAAAGGTCTTTTCCAACCTAGATGATTCTATGATTCCAGAAACTAAAGTAATCAAAGTAAAGACTATTTCTTAAAATACTGCTAGTGTAGATAATTCAGCTAGATAAGTCTTCATTTTTGCCTCCCGTCAGAATTAGCCAGCGTAATGCAGACTCCCCTACCATGTGACATGGCGTTTCATGTGCATTGGGCTACCCCTGACTGTCTTTATACTGATTCAAAGCAATAATTAACTGAGCCTGACTTCAAGTACGTGACTTGAACTACTGATTAGGACATAATCTTAAAATTAATTACTATATATAAGATTTTTGAGAGTTAATTCAGAATCTTGAACTAATCAACACTGTATGTATGTACTTTCCAGATTCTGAATTTGAAAAGCACTTTTTCAAACAAGTCAAATTCAAGCTATTTTTAAAGAAAGAATAGAATGGTTTGAATAAAAGAATCCTGAAGATATAGGTGATTGTGAAATATTTTTCAATTATTTGAATAAATTCACAGTAAACAATTGTGAGAAAATATTGCTGAAAGTTACTTCAAAAGATCTTCTAAGCATCCCTGGCAGATATCACTTAACCTAATCTTGAAGACCTTCTTGAATATTCTAGCAAAAAAAAAGCAAAGCTTTTCCTAGTATATAAAACCTGTAATTTTTTTCAGTAGTGTAAAGGCATTATTTCATTTTATATCCACAGTGGACAAATAGAAATTAAAATTTAATTCTTCTTTGATTCTTTTTAATGCATTTGAAAACATATATTTTCAGTTTGGTGGTTTATCCTTGGCCAACAACTAATACTTCACCCAGCTGTTCACTTGCTCCCCCTTTTCAACAAGACGGGGAAAAATCTCATGTATTGAGTTAAGGACAGAGAGACTACTGTCACAGGACATGGCTTGAGGAAAGTTCATTTGTTTCCAGTTAAAATAGAGTAAAATATATTTCATGGGGAGATGAAAACTAAACCAGCACTTTCCTCCCCCTATTCCCAGGGTCAACTTCACGCCTTTGCTCTTAACTCTTCTTCAAGCAGTGCTGAGGGCCAAGGAATGGGAGTTGTGGTCAGTTTATAAAAACCTCCTCTCTGCTGCTTCTTCCTCCTTGCACTTTCCCTGTGCTCCAGCATGGATCTTCTTCACGTGCTGTTATCATTCAGTATAAACTTGTTCTAGAGTGGATCCTCCATCAGCTGCAGTTTCTTCCAATTTTATGCACCAGTTCCAGCTTGGGCTACAGTCTAGATATCCACTCTGACATAGTCCTCTCCATGGGCTGTACTGCAGTACCAGATCTAGTACATGGAACACCTCCTCTTCCTTCACCTATGACTTTGTTTTTTCCCCTGCTGCTTCTCTTTTTGGTTACTCCTCCTTTACCAGTGGTTTGCCCTTTCCTAAATACACTTCTCAGTGGTACCACCATCTCTGCTGATGAGCACAGCTGTGTCCTGCAGTGTGTCCTTTGGAAGCCTCTCCTGACAGTGACTACCCCTGTACCACCTGCTTCCCTACCAACACCTTGATTCCTGAACCAAATGCACTCAGTCACCTCTTCTGTGGAGATAATTGTCTTGCTCTAAATGAATTCTCACTCTTTCTTCAAGCTTTTTGGACTGTTGACTCTCATTATTGTCCTCTGGACAATCCCCAGTTGAGATACACCTTTCTTGAATGACTGTGTTGTGGTTTGAGAGAGAACAGAACTATTTCTGTTCAGTGATTTTACTTTACAGCTAATGTCTTCTAACTAACTGCACTTTCTGAAGTTGGCAGCCTGTTTTCACAGCAGTGTCTACTTCTAGCAGTGGTAACATCCCATGTTTAGAGTTAGTACCAATGATCAGTGTGCAGACCAAGGCCACTGCTGGATCTTGTGTATCACACTGGAGGGGGGATGCAGAAAGTAAAATGCCACACCTGCAGGGAGGAGCAGACAGGACAGGTGACCCCAAACTGACCAAAGAGGCATTCCATCCCAAATATATCATATTTGGTATAAAGCTGAGGGATCAGGAGGATCTTGTCCTTCTTGGCTCACTTTGTCAGGTTTGCTTGGTTTGGCTCAGGTCCTCTTTCGGTTCCTTCCTCGGAGCATCTGAGGAGGACTCTGTCCATTCTGCCATCAGTCCTGATCAGTGTGTTCCTGAATCCAGTACCAGAATCCAGCTTCTGAACACAGCTTCTGTCTGCTGCTGGGCCCAGTCTGGGACTCTCCCGGTGCTTGCTCCACAGCATTATGTCACAGTGACATAATTACCATCAAGGTGGTTGGGTTCAATACTGGGTTTGTATATATTGTATATATTCCATGATTATTATAATTATTTTCAGTATCATTAAAGCTGTTCTAGTTTCCTTTTCTAATTGCTAAGTCTCTCTCCCTTATTCCCTTTTTCCCCTTTGGGGAGGGAGGGGGTTTAACAGAGAGTGTCTGTTACAGGTCTAAGGGGCTGCCCTGACTCTAAGCTGTGACACAGTGCCTAACACTGAACACAGCATCTCCACAGAGTATATAAAAAGGATTATTCACACACAGCTGTTATCACACAGAAATGCTCTGAATTCAGAGCCATGTGCAGAAGGAAGGCAGTGCTCCAGTGTATTGAACTGCATTCTCTCAGAAAAAGAATTGACAGGGTACAAAGAACATAAACTGAATTATTAGTTATCAGAAATATTAACAGATTTTTTTTTGAGAAATGAGGCCAGTTAAACTAACTGTGGATTAAAAATGCTAAATCAATAACATTATATCCACAGTGAAAAAAAAACCCCAAAACCTTGTATTATTGAAATGATCAAACTTAACTAGACAATGACTAAACCGTAAACCAAATATTAATTATTAACATTTAGCATATCTTTCAACATTAAAATATTTTGTTTAATGTATATAGTAGCCTAACAAAATTTATATATAACATTGATTATTTTTCCTTTTCTAAAACTCTACTCAGTTTTGAAAAGAATCCCCTTACTTCTATAACCAAAATTGCAAAATTAAATTGCTAGTGATCTACATGACAACATGAAAGCAAATATTTTCAAAATGAATTGCTATTCAGAGACAAGCATGCTTTATCCGAGATTTATTACTTGCAAAGTGCAGAAAAGCTTAGACAATATACATAATAACATGGTTTTGTGCTATTGCTTCTCTAAGGACAAATGTATTTAGTCTCCAGAGAGAGAAATATCTCACACTTGATGATAAGCAAACACAGAACGGAAAGGTAAATGGTAAATAAAATAGCTCATTTTGTCCCCAGGTCTATTAAAATGAAGGTTGAAATCAGTGCAGTTTGTTTTGCAGAGTATCTCTGATAATATAATGCCTGAGGCAGTCGTTTGAAACTCCTTTCTTTTTATTAAAAGTATTTACATCAGATTTGAATCATGAGAAATATTCATGCTGGTCATAAAGGAAAACACAGACAGATCATGGACATTAGACTATTGAATTTAATTACATGAAATACCAGATATCTATTAAGCAAGCTTAACAGAATGACAAATAAGTAAATTGCTTCAGTTAGTCTACATAGAAATCTCTAGCACATGATGAATAGAACTAGACGTGTCTATCCATATTTCTATTGCTATTTGAAAGCCTTTATCAGTCAATTCAACCCAATACTTGTTTCAGAGTGACCATATATATTGGTAACTTTACATATAAATACAGGACATTGTGTAATATATGCAAAAACTATCTATTGAAGCCTGTTAATTTGTATATTACTGTTGGTCAGAGAAAGGAGTATGATACACAGTTCCAAAAAATATCCCATCCAAAAGGTATGGTTATATCTAAGAAATCTGAATCAAAGAAAACGATTTTGTCCTCAAAGTAAGATGAGCACCAGCACTTACATGATTCTTTCCTTACATAAACCGCCTCTACTACCTGTTACTGCAACTAATATCATTTGGATAATGCCTAAAAAGAAAGAAAAAGATATGTAGGCATGATTACAAATTTGAGGGTTTAAGTTGCAAGTTAGCTCAGTTGCAATTTAAGTTAGCTCAGAAACACTTTTTTTTTGTTTGTGACTAATTAGTGAAAATTATTATTATTTAGTGCCTTTCTTTCTTCAGAATGTGTATCATAAAGTGCAGAGAAATAAGATCTTCCAAAGCAGAGACTGAAAGATGGAAGCAGAAAAGGATTTAGCTGTCAATGCAAAATTTAGTTGTGTTACTTCCTAAATTCTATCCAGAGTCACACATGAATATGTAAGATTTTTAATGGATATCTAAGTTTTTTACTGAATAGAGTTATTCATACCTGGAATAGTATCCCTAAGTACTTTGTAAAGAAACAAAGTAATCTAAAAGTGTTGGTGAGAGTCAACCCATTCATCCGAGACACTTCTTTTGGTTTTATAATTTTTCATTATGTGCTAGTTTTCCTGTGTATCTTTCTCCTCCCATGAAATTAATCTGATTTAGAAATCTAGATTTTTCAATGTTCTAGAAGTGATTTTCCTTTTTCATCTTTTACAGGGATTTTTGGTTTGAGTACAAAATTTCAAAATTGATAAAAATAGAAACAGAAGGGGTATACCTTTGGTTTTTTGGTTTTTTTTTGAACGTTCTTATGACTTGGACTATGTAAATTTTGTGTGTTGAGGATGACAGATAAGGATAGCTATTTTTTGGGAAGTCACTAAATGTACTTCTTAATTGGTTTTGATTTTGTGGACACTTGTGAACCCTTCCTTCAAGAAATAGAAATATTGATCTAAATCTCAGGTTCTCCCTTCTCAACAATTGAACTTCTTGGTTGATACTATTAAAATCTGTTCATAGTTTGATTTTCAATTATTTCTTTTTCTCTTAATAGTAGAAAGAAATGGTTTAAAAGAAAAAAATGAAAGAACTAGAAAGAATGATTTGTGCCTCTCTCAGTAGTAGAAAATATGTGGTGCGATAAGAGGAAACTACTGAAAAAATTGGTGTGACATCTAAATAACTAAAAAAAAGTCATACTAAGCCTGTTCTGAAGCAAAAGAGGACTTCTTTCTCTGTTTAGTATGTATACTTAAATGCTATTAGAGAGTTTGTATTTCCTTGTTCCAAAATTCACATTGCATGATAAGAAAGCTGAGTAATGAGTTTACTTTGACAAACTGCATTCTAGTACTAGAAACTTCTGCTAGTTTGAGATGTGGTACAGTCCCAGTGTTTGCACTAAGGAGAGTTTAAATATGTGTGATACTTTTAGAATAACTAGGATGAACATTAGCACATAGTTTTTTTACAAGTCAAGCATCATTTTTTACATGAGAAAACAAACAAACAAACAACAACAACAAAAAACCCCTCACACACACACAAAAATATTTTAATGCAGGAATTTTTGCATGCTGAAAACTGTTTAATGTCAATTTTTAAGAAAATTATAATTATTATTAATGCCTAGTTTTAGAGTTTTGGTAGATATGTAATAAAAAGATGTACAGACACATGACAACTTGAAATTAGAATTGCTTTAAGAAATACAGAGAAAAGTGCATTAAAGTAGGTTCTGCTTACTGGAAAGCAGAAATTTAAGTTCTGTGCACTACCAGTGCTTTTTGACGAAATCTAGGGAAATTATTTAAAATATTGTGCCAGAGGGTGAAAAATTTATGACAGCATGTTAACAGGGGCACACACAAAGCAGACAACAGCAGCTATCCAAAAATGGGGATGCCATTGGCCTTCTTGGCCACCTGGTCACACTTCTGGCTCATATTCAGCCAACTGTCAACCAACATCACCAGGTCCTTTTCCACGAAGCGGCTTTTCCAGCCACTCTGCCCCAAGCCAGTAGCACTGCATGAGGTTTTTGTTACCCAAGTGCAGGACCTGACACTTGACCTCATTGAACCTCATATAATTGCCCTGAGTCCATTGATCCAGCCTGTCCAGATCCCTGTGTAGAGCCTTCCTTCTCTCAAGCATATTAACACTCCTGCCTGTCCAGTGAAGCATATGCCCAGCCAAGCCATGAGCAAACAGCTTATCAGGCAAAATGATGTGGGAAACAGTGCCAAAGGTTTTACTAAAGTCAAGGTAGACAACATCCACAGCCTTTTCCTCATCCACTAAGTGCATCATCGTGTCATAATGGAAGTAGATCAGGTTACTTGAGCAGGACCATGCCTTTCACAAATCCATGCTGACTGGGCCTGATCACCTGCTTGTCCTATATGTGCCACATGATGGCGCTTAAGGTGATGTGCTCTATAACCTTCCCTGGCACTGAGGTCAGACTGACAAGGCTATAGTGCCCCAGATCCTCCTTCTGGCTCTTCTGGTAGATGGGCATCACATTTGCTGACCTTCAATCAACTGGGATCTCCCCTGACCCCTATTAGCTAGGACTTCTGATAAATGATGTAAAGTGGCTTGGTGAGCACTTCTGCCAGCCACCTCAGCACACTTGGGTGGATCCCATCTGGGCCCATAGACTTGCACCTGTCTAAGTGGTGTAGTAGGTGACTGACCATTTCCTGCTTCATTCTGCTCCCCATCCCTGATATTCAGCTCTGGGAGCTGGGCACTCAGAGAACAATTGGTGTTACTGTTAATCACTGAGGCAAAGAAGGCATTAAGTACCTCAGCCTTTTCCTCATCCTTGGTTACTATGTTTCCCATCTCATCAAACAGATGATGAAGAATCTCCTTAGTCCTCCTTTTGTTGGTAATATCTTTAAAGAAACATTTTTTTATTTTCTTTTAAATCAGTAGTCAGATTAGGTTCTAGTTGCACTTGGGTCTTTCAAATTTTCTCCCTGCACAGCCTCACAAAATCTTTATAGCCTTCCTGAGTGGCCTGCCCCTTCTTCCATAGGCTTTCCTTTTCCTCCTAATTTCCATCCAAAGCTTTCTGTTCAGCCAGGCTGGTTGTCTTCCCTGCCACTTTGTCTTTCAGCACACTGGGATAGCCTACTCCTGCACCTTAAAGATTTTCCTCTTGAGCAATGTCCAGCCTTCTTGAACTCCTTCACCTTTCAGGACTGCCTTCCAAGGGACTCTGTCAACCAATCTCCTAAACAGGTCAAAGTCTGCCCTCTGGAAATCCAAGGTGGCAGTTCTACTGACCCACTTCCTTACTTCCTCAAAAACGGAAAACTACTACTTCGTGTTTCATAGGTGTTATCTTTTTTTTGATGTCAAGTATTCTAGATTGGAATATAATATTTTTTTTCCTGAATATACACAGTATACTATTTTATGGTAATTAGGATTTGAATGTGTGTTAACAGCTGTTATGGCAACCTGTTAGAAGAACTTTTCTAAAGTGAGTATCATGGATAGAAAAATATCTTTGCAAAAATTACATAGCTTTATTTGCTTTCACTTTTGCATTCACTGTAGTCTGTTATGTGTTTTCTCTCTGAATTTTTAAATAAAACACATTAGATAGCATAGCTATATGTCATTATTCCACTGCATCTCACTGAACGAAAATGTACTACATACTCTTTCTCAATTTATATCACTCTATGATGTTCATTATTTTGCATGGAACTTGCATTTAAAAAATGATTATGTTATGCTCAAATTTACATTGCAAAACTTCTGCCACTAAGGCAAGACATCTATCTCTGAAGAAACTTAGGGGTAGAATGCCAATATGCAAATATTCTTTCTTCACAGCTGTAACTTGCCCCAGCATAGAGACTCTGCTCTCAGAACATGTTGTCTGGAGACTGATTTCTGGATCACTGAACGAGTATGGAGCTCAAGTCATGCTCAGCTGCAGTCCTGGATATTATTTATTGGGTCGAAGACTCATACAGTGTAGAACTAATGGGACCTGGAGTGTAGGCAATGAAAGGCCAAGTTGTAAGGGTAAGGAACATACTTGTTCACAGATTATTCTATGCTTAATACATGTGTTCTATTTTATAAATAAAGTATTTTTAAAAAAAATATTTTGTTCTAAATCTCCTGTAAGTAAGAAATTATGAAATTTTCATTAGCTTGTTGAAATTAATTCACTCAAACTCTTTATTTGTAAAGTACAATATGTTTCTTACAAGAGTCAATGAAATAGCTTTAGAATATCAATCTGGATTATGATCTACATCTGCCTATGAATTTATTCAACTAGATAGTGCATAAGTGTTTAGACAATACTAGGGGATAATATCACTTTAGAAGATTCTAGAGTAGAGTTATATTAGAAGATGATATTGCTTTGACCTCTTGGGTGAAGCATGAAAACTGTAAGGTTAGAGAAACATACATATGAACTTTTATAATATCTTCACGTGGAAGTATCATCAGTTACAGAAGCACTAACTTTGTGTGTTTAAAGATTTAGAAAACTTTGACAATCTCAGTGCAATCATAAATTTGTCAGGGGTTACAGTATCAGTCTTAATGAATCCTCTCATAACTTAATTTCTTCTTTATCCAATGTGTTATTTGCTTTGGTTCGAGAGGCTATTTAGCACATCAGCTAGTTCTGCTAAAGCAGAATATTATCGTACATTGTGCTAGTATTTACAGGCTCCTTTTCAATGCCAGGGCAGCACAAAAGATCCCAAATCTGAAAGAAAATGGCCATTTGACAGGCCTAGCATACTAAGTAGAACTGGTAATAAAATTCAGGCATTCATTTTTTCAGAGTAGTATATCATTTCAGTGAGATATTCGAATTCCGTATTTTATCCTGAAACAGATGCTTTGTTTTCTTCATAAAGAGTGACCTTTTTTCTTTTTTAAATTTAATGAAGTTTTTAATGTTAGAAGATATTTGAGAATGGCTGTTCTGAAAAAAGCTGAATCAGGAAGAGAATTATTGTGGCAGCACTGTGCAAAAGAATTCTTTGGATTAGGTGAACAGCTTCCTAATTTATACCTTCTGATACTTTTTAAGAGAAGAGAACAAGATCATTCTGCTCTGTCAAACTTATGTCTGTAGACATGCCAATAATATTTTATGACAAATGATACCAAAAGTATTTCATATGACTCTATGATAGTGATAACAGAATGAACATAAACATCAGATAGCTTTTCATATTCCAAATAGATGCTTAAACAAAGCTTTCAGTATGATGTACATACTGTGACAAACAGAAGACAAAATTTTTATATACAAGCTCTGAATGCCGTACAAGATAAGTTACAGTATATAAGCTGATAGATACTAAAGAACATTTGGGAGAGATTCTCAAACCTTCTTCAATAGCAACTGGAGGCTAGACAGAGCACCCAAAGTCTTCTCAGCTGGTACTGAATGACTCTCAAGGGTGATTAAAGTATAAATTGACACAATTTCTTATACTGGGAAGTGTGTGGCAGTATTAGAAAATTATGCTAGTATAGGAAAAGGAGAACAGAGGATAAAGAAGGTTGTACACCATTTAACTGAAGATAATATAAACAAACATTTATTTTCTATAAAAGAAAAATATTATTTAAGATGTTTTTAGAATAAGCCTGAGAGAACTACCTGTAACAGGAATCAGTACCATACCCACGTGAATATATTAAATTCTATCTAAATGAGGACAGGTTGTGGAATTATGCTGCTTCTGTTTAATTCCATTAGTTTTGTTTAGGAAAAATCTATTTTTTTTAATATTCAGTGGAAAAGTAAGGTGACTCTTCCATATCTCTTATAAAGCAGTAATAGCTGTATCATTTTTCTTTTCAAATTTAATGAGTTTTTTATTGTGCCCCTTTCCTTTTGTGCACACATACTAAAAACCCTAGGTTTGTATTTCATGCCTAATATGCAGCTACAATTCAGCTGCTGAGAAGTCTTTGAAAAGCTAGATCTTGACCAGCCTCTGCAATTACAGAATTTTTATGTGAGTAGAGAATGGGGTAACCCATTACTGGATACCGTTAACCAAATGCTAAGTATTAAGTACATACAGAAACCCAAGTAGTTGCTAACAGGTACATTATTTTGCCCTCTGATATAGGACTGATTAGGATTTAATTACGGCAAACTTCATCGCCTAAGAGATGTTCAGTAATATTTCCATTTAATTTAGATCGGTAAGGTCCAGAAATATACCATATTTTGAGGAGTTCAAGTCTTATTTTCTGTCTGTCATTCACATGCTAAGGATAGATTTGTCTTTTTTACAAATCTGGTGTCATAGTGAAACACTGATGGTAAGGCATTTAGATCCTAATTATCAATATCTACTTGTGAATAATATTTCTAAAGGAATTGCAAAATGTAAAATTAAGGGAGATCTGCCTTAAGAGACACCTAAGTAGTAATTTTTTTATTTAAGAATTTGATAAACAGTTGCTTAACAAATCATAAGGTGTCTCATTATTCGTGTAGCAATATCTTTAGACCAATTATTTCTGTTGCATTTTAGCAAAATAGTTTGATGGTTTTAACATACGCAAAAGTGTAATTAATATACAGTATTAGAAGTATTAGGCTACAGTATAAATTACACTAATGTGACTTGATTGTAGTCGAAAGGAGTCTTACCTCTGAAAACCCTACATGCAAAAGAAACTTTGATCATATATATTCTGACGAAGTTAACTGCACAGTGGCATGTACTTGACTTTATCAAACTTCTACCCAATTTCATGTTATTTTCTATAGGGAACCTTTTTAAATATAGAATAATGTGGCCTTGAGGTTTCAAATAGGAAGTTTAGTTGTGATTAACATGCTTTTGAAAGTAAATCCATGCTTTTTGCTAACATAAAATAAAATAAAATAAAATAAAATAAAATAAAAGTGAAGCTCTTGAAGGCATTGGGCTTTATCTTAAATTACAATATTATTGATATATTTTTCTAGAAGCAAAAGACATGACAGAATGTTTTTAATTAAATTAGCGTTTGATGCATTCTTGAAAGGTAATTTTTCATGTGGTATCTGTAGCAGCTGTGGATTACAGCTGATCCTACAGAAGGTTCTGTGAGCAAGGTTCAAATGTAACCTTAAGAAAAAAATGAAGATTTATATTTTAGCAAGAAGACTACCACATACATTATGTAATTATGAATAGTAATAGGGAATAAGAAAAAAATCATAACAATTCCAAGCATTACATGTTAGAAGAAGATAACATCTTTAAACAGATGTGACACTTACAATGGCTTAGGAAATTATATTTGAGGAGTATCCAGGAGTACATACACATGGAATATAACCACAGCCTTCCCAGGCATTCATGTAATTACCTTTTTTTAAAAGTGGAAATAGAGATTGTGTTTAAGCTGCTGTCAATTTATGAAGATAACTTAATGAATCTTCAGATTTAGAGCATGTGTTGCCAAATCAAACATAATTTTAAGCCCTTACTGTGGAATACAACTCTTCTATTTATCCCTGTATATGTTTTAAGAAAATGTGAGGTGGTTTATTTTCTTCCAGTCTAACAAATTGTGAAAAGTATTTTCATATTTCAGTTTGTTCTGTTGTTTGGGTTTTCTCGTAGTTATCTCCTGTGGTGGTCTTCTGTCTCCACCAAACGGAAATAAGATTGGAACCTTAACAGTGTATGGAGCCACTGCAATATTCACCTGTAACACGGGATACACATTAGTTGGTTCTCACGTGAGAGAATGCTTGGCAAATGGTCTCTGGAGTGGTACTGAAACCCAATGCCTAGGTAAAAACCAAATATCTCTTCTTTTGTTTCGCTTTGTTTTGTTTTAAGCAAATACAGTATTGAATACTGGAATTTGGCTACTAACAAGCAGCATTCTTAAATCAACAAAAATTAAAAAATACAAATAAGCCAAGGAAAGTAGACAAGACAAAGTCCAAAGTAAAGCAAAACCAACACCCTTTCAAACCCTAAGATATATATAGTTTGGACTTCAAGTTCTCACCCCACTCTTTTCATTCTTCAGATCCTCTCATATTGGTTTGCACTCCTAATAAAGACATAAGGAAACTTTTTCTCAGTGACCTTTGAGGCTCAGCATTGGGTGTATTATTGTTTGTGAGCCATATATATATTTCTGGAATCTTTTATTTGCTTTTTCTACCCTCATTTTGCAGATTTTCTTCTTGCCTCACAGCTGAATGTACTCAGTTACTCCCAGGAAAGGAGGAACCTCTTCTTTCTTGTCCAGAGTTCAACCTTACTTTAAAAAGCAGCTTTCTTTGCTGCCTAGCCTCATCCTTTTAGTACATATTAAGCAAAACAGTTTGACCACCTATCGTATGCAAGAACTGCTTCACAGAGGAAATAATTAATTTATTTTAAAAAATCAAACAAACCAACCTAACCCAAAACAAACTAACTAACAAAGAAAACAACTAGAGAAACTAAAATATCATCTAGAATAATCCATATTCCTAGTGGTTTTTTTTTTCACCAATGAAATGGGAAAAGCATTGTTTTATAAGGAAATGGTGGTAGCTGTAACATGAATTTTCAGAAATTATTCTCTATCCAACACTCACTTCTTGTAAAATTTTCAGGTAGGCTTGAGCAATGTTTGACACATATATGTGTAATGGCAACATTTGACTAAAAGCTTTTAAATAAACTATGCTGATTTATTTCTAAATTGTAAGATCCCTTGCCCTCCTTGTCCACTCTGTAGAAACATTAAGTTTTTAAAAAGCACATTAACATGACCATTTTGCATGTGAAAAATAAAATGCCAGTTACCTTCCTCTGAGCTTGGTATCTTCAAAATACCCCATTAAAATAATGTGGATAGATATGTTTTGCAGTATGCCATGAAGAACAATATACTTCTGTCCTATTGGAAGGAATGATTTCAGACAAAAACAAAAAAACCACCTTTTTCTAAACATCACTTCTTCAAACCTTCATGCTGTCTGAAGAATGCTTGATGTTGTCATTTCCATGAAGCAAGTCAAAATACACTTGGCATCTACATTTCCATTAAGTCAGTCTCAATATGGATCTGCAAGAAAGAAGTTTTACGTAAACCTTTAGAACTGGTAACAAAAAGTTGCTGAGTGTTCTTAGACACCTGAACCCATTCTTAACTTTCTCATTGTCAATAGTCTCATCATCCTTCTGTGTTCAGACAGATATACATATGATCTTTGGCATATTAGGTTGCTGGTGTACGTTACCTTATATATAGAAGTGATAAATGGGTAGTCTATGCTGTTTTGCCTTAAATTTCTAAGCAAAGTTATTTCATAGTACTATCATGAAGGGTATTTGCAGTTACTGAGTTTTGATTTCATGCTTTTACTAAGGTACAGAACTAAAAGAAATGGCTACAGTTTCCCTGAACAAAACAAAATTGGAGTTGCATTTTAAAATGCAACAACATTCCCCTAGTAGAATATTCTATTACAGAGAAATAAGAATAAGAAATGTGGGAGTCTTCTCTCAGAAACAGGGATAAAATCTCAGTCTTTGTGTCTTACTTGCCATACTGATTACTTTTTCTTCTCTCAGCTTAGATACTATTCTATGGCAGCAAGGAAAATGAAAGCAGAAACTTTTCAGAAAAAAAAAAAAAATCAGATCTGAATATTTTATAACCTTTGATCGTGTATTCCTTATCGATCCCTTCAATTTGCCACCTTAACGTTTGTATTACAATTTTTGTGAATATAATTTTGTCATCTGTTAAGATATGGAGTGGTCAGAATTAGTGACCATTGTCTTGCAGAGCTAACCTAACTTCTAAATGGTGGTTCATTATTAGTGTGTTCCCAGCAAGATGTAGTTGTTTCTGGAAAATTTTGTGAAAAGGAAAAACACTTCTCTGTGTTGATAAATTTTCAATTCCATACACTTAATTTTTCAATTTAATATATACTGTAAGAATGGTGTTATTTTGATGTAGGAAATAATGGCATAAATGGAGTATACTTTAATAACTACTTCTTTTTATATTTAGAGCAAGGAATTAAATAAATCTTTGTTTACCTAGGAAAAAGAATTCCACTAACATGCTGTTTAGGGGAATGCTATACTTCAGCATTACTTTTTCACATAAATAAGATCAGCAGTTCCACAGTGGAACTATACAAGAGGTTTGTATGTGAAGATAGATCAGATTTCTACTTGTGTCAGGTTATCTCTTGATTGAGACTGATTGAAAACAACATTGAAAAGATGTTGGAACTGCAACTGTGAAGACCCAGCAGCCCCATGTGTAGATGTATTTTTCAAAGCCATTTCTTCTGTTGCAAACATGCAACCTATATTGAAAAAAAAAAGCTATTACGCCTCAGGTTTTTGAAGCTTGTTATACCATTCATTGCCAGTGTACTGCCTGACACCTGCATTTAATAATTTCAGGCATAAAGATATGTGTTAGCAGTCATTTCTTTTAACTAACCTGAAATATCACTTCCTCATCTGATCAATAATAGAAATATTTAGTACATATGTACTGCTTTTCTTTTTGAAAGGCCATACAACACAGGATAATTTGTCTGCCAACATATGCATACTAAATAATATACAAATCTCAATGGATTCTGTTTGTATTATAAATAACTCCTGTGCATGGAAGACTGAAAGACACTTTTTTCTTCTATTTGGACTACTGAGAAATATATTTTATCACTGAACACTCCAGAAGATTAACTGCCTCTAGTAGCCATAGATGTAGATTCAAATAATGTAGAGATGGAGAATAGCTGATCCATACAGGACTTACATAGTGAACAGTATTAGTTTATTCTCAAAGTCATTTTAAAAACTACACACAGTATAAAGCTTTTAACTCTTTGAGAAACAGATAATTTGTTTACTAGATCTCATAGTTAGGAAAGAATATCGCTATTTATAGCTTGAATTTTATTTATATGAATTCATCCTTTTGTTCTCCAGGAGTCATTTGCTATTGGATTTTGTCTGTTTTAATTTTTTTTTTTATAATTTGCACTGAAATTCGTATCCATTATTATTATCTCCTTGGTCAGAACTAATTTTTTTTTCCAACCTGACTACTGGCATTTTAAATGATTTCTACAGATCTGTTTCTACTTGTAATGAGAGGACAGGACCTCTTGCAGGAACTACTACTATAGTAAGAGCAATGCTTATCATATGATAGTTCCCAGTTCTTTTTCTGAAAAATTTGGTGGACTCTGGTTTCTATTTGATTTTTTTTTTTATTTGATTGCATTGTTGAATGCAGCGCTATGCTTAGAACTGTGAAATGCGTGGATCTACCTCACTAGACAAAACGATCACAGTTAGAGCTGGAAGGCTGTTAATCACTATTTAGTCTTTGCTGTTTCAGAGTCTGACAAGCTCTATAGTGGCAAAAATACTGCATAGCTCTGAGTGTGAAAGTATAAATTTGAGTTATCACATGCATGTTCCAAAGGTTGCATTTCTGTTACTAAACATCTTCCTGTCTCTCTACACTTTTCACATGGTACATATTCACACCATTTACTTTAGACTTCTAATTTAGATGCAATTTAGAGCAAAAACTAAGACCCTGAATTCCCAACAAGGCAAATGGAACTATACAGGCTCCATCAGGAAGCAATTCAGGAAAGGTAAATTCTTACATTTTAAAGCTAGATGACGTGAATGCCACCAGTCATCTATTCCTAAATTTCAAGGACAATATGCACCAAATTTATTTTGGAGGTGCCTTTATGCCTCACCTGAACCCTGTGAAAATAAGGAGGCAAATATCAAGGGAGCTCTGAATGAGACTTTCTATTTTGAAGGTATAATAATGAATCAGAGATGCTCTTTACATACCTGCATGGATGTGATTCAGGACAGCTATCGATGAAAATAGGTACCACTTTATGTTACACACTGGTAGAATTAATCTATGTTTCCAGGCCAGCTGAGTACACTAATTTCTGTATCTTAAGAAAGGGTTAGTCAAATATTTATTATTTATCTCAGAAGAAAGCTAAAACCAATGACTCTATTTAATGAGTCCAAGATTAAATATATGACATAAGTGTTCAAGTAGTTAGTATTATATGTATATAAATATTAATTATTAGGCAATATGTTTTTCAGTTTAATTCAATTACTCATGCACTGCTGATATTTATCTCTTCCCTTTTTTTTCCCTCCAAGAATAATTTCACCTATAAGTCACAAAACATATGTGTTTGTGTGCATGCTTTTTGTGTATGAGTGACTATGCAGACATATAAGACATAGATCGAACTGGAAGCTTTAAGAGTTTACTTAACTCCATCTCTAGTACTGGTGGTATTTAATTGTGAACTGAAGTGTTTTCCAGAATACACATTTTTTCCTGACTCATTATGAGTTTCAGGTGCAAAAGTATACATAAAAAAGTTAAGGACATGCTTTAAAATCTAAATTTAAATATAATCTACTCCATTTCACTTTAATAATATTAAAAAAAAAAATAATCCATATCTCATGTAATTCTATAAGTTTATTAGTGTCAGCTGCTTCTAACTGTGCTTGCGTAAAAATATCTAATTTGTTAATTAGTAAATC
>JANHGN010022467.1:0-11935 GCA_024605025.1 Megaceryle maxima | reverse complement strand
AAAATAGAATATGTACAAATATATACAAAACCAGTATCAAACCCAACCCCCCTGATGGTAATTACATCACTGTCACTGATGCTGTAGAGCAGGACTGGGGGAGTCCCAGACTGGGCCCCGCAGCAGATGGGAGCTGTGTTCAGGAGGTGGATTCTGGTACCGAATTCAGGAACACACCAATTGGAATTGAGGGCAGAATGGACAGAGTCCTCCTTGGATGGTCCGAGGAAGGAACTGAAAGAAGACCTGAGGCAAGCCAAGCAAAGCTGGCAAAGCAGTCCAATAGGGGAGAAGAGCCCGGGAAAAAAAGCCTATAGACCCTTCGGATCCCTCTGCTTTATACTGAATATGATGTATATGGGCTGGAATACCTCTTTGGTCAGTTTGGAGTCACCTGCCCTGTCCGCTACTCCCTGCAGGTGCGGTCTTTCACTTTCCTGCACCCCCCACTGTGGAACAGAAGATCCAGCAGTGGCCTTGGTCTGCACACCAATCCTTGGTAGTAACTCTAAACATGGGGTGTTATCACTGCTAGCAGCAGCCACTGTCCGTGAAAACAGGCTGCTAACTTCAGACAGTGAAGTTAGTTAGAAGTACTGAGCTGAAAAGTAAAATCACCGAACAGAATTATTTCAGTTTTCACTCAAACTAGGACAATCGCCTGTAATTTTTACACCTCAGAACTTTTTCTGTACAGTGCAGTATTTGACTCTAAAGCAATGACAAAATTTTATTTTCCTGTCAGCATTCTTGTAAATGTTGGCACGTTTTGTAAAGATATATGGTTTTGATGGATTGTTCTTTTATTATAGCTGGTCACTGTGGTTCTCCAGACCCAATTGTAAATGGTCATATTAGTGGAGATGGTTTCAGTTATCGCGATACCGTGGTCTACCAGTGTAATCCTGGCTTTCGACTTGTTGGTACATCTGTCAGAATTTGCCTGCAGGACCACAAGTGGTCTGGACAAACTCCTGTTTGTGTCTGTAAGTATCAGTTTTTCACTGAATTGTTACTACTATTTTACACATAATTGAACATTAATAGTGGATTGGATGTTCAAAGCTCTTTGAATGAGGTAATCAGATCAGAGATTTATTGCACCTATTTTCAATTGCAAGAATCATTATGATTGTCTAATCCAGTTTCTGACCTCGTTCTGATAAATATATCCTGTAATTTCTGATTTCTGGTTTTTTCACCAACAGGATGACATAGGCATTGAAGTGGGTTGAACAGCAGGCTGCAACTGTATAACATCTATCTATCTATCTATCGATACATTACAGGTTTTCTGACTTTTTCTGAACAGTCATCAATTTAATCAAGAGCCAATTCCTATTTTTCTTCTTTTTTTAAAACAAACAAACAACCTTTTTGTGTAGTTTATATTATTATATTTCTTCAGTTTTAGATCAGTTATTTAAATTTTGTAATTTTTTACATCTTCAGTTTAGACAGAAATATTTTTGTCAACACACGGATAGTCACTGAGATTATCAGCTTTTCTGATCAATCAATGTTAGTATCTTTGTTTCATATCTGAGAATTTATATTACTAAAGTCATTAGATTTCAAAATGTTCAGTATATTCTTTCTTAGTAATAAAATGAAAATTTCTACCTGTATACAGCTGCAGGAAATATCTGCCATGTGTCATTGTCCTTTTAAAATCCTATTTATGTCTTCAAGTCATTTATATTCATCAAAGAGAAATGCCACCAGCTAGCATTATTACTTTTTGTGGATTAATTTTACCATGCAGTGAATAAAATCCCTTCAAAAGAAAGGGGCAAACCTGAGGGGGGCTGGGAGGTTGTTTCTTCCTGAATTATGTGATCATTACAGTTATGAGAAGAATTGACATCAATTTCTGTCATTATAGGTTGCTTAATACTTTCCATTACAACATGGTTTTATTTTGATCACAATTCTGCCAGAATAAAGAGACATGCAAGATGATTTTTTTGCTGTCAGCATCCAAGCTTCAGATGATTTTCCAACTTGTACTTTTTTTTTTTTTTTTTTTTTCCCTCTTAAATACAGCTGTTATTTCTGAGAAGGAAAGTGAAAACATACTGTTTACCAATGTTAGAAATATTCTCCCTAATGTTATACTGAAATGGTCTTCTGACTGAGCAGTGTGGATCAAGAACTAGAAATATGGCAGAGGTGCTGTAAAGAAGTTATAGACTGTGCCCCTAAATGTTTTCTACAAATGGTTTTTGTTTTGAGACATTTTTATAGAAGTTTCCATATTTTTTTATATTTCTAGTTGGGTTTGAAAAGAATTTCTGAGTTGTAAGTACTAGACATTGTAATCTTAAAAAAATATTAACAAAGTACTCCACCTGTGACTACTTTAGCTTCTTAGTTTCATATTTCGTATGAAAGTTAGCCTCCTTCATCTTGCACAATTTGTGACATACAGATGTTTCTCTAATTCTTTATTGGTTAATCAGGTGGACCACACTTTAAACAAATATTTTCTGAAAGACTTTTTCACTTGCTAGTTATTGAGAGCTAATAGGAAATATGAAGATGTCTTATTTTTCCCTTGTGAGTAACAGCACAACACAAATCAGGAGACTAATCTTCATTACAAAAAGTATATACTATATTCACGATGACCAAAATATAGGCTTAGTTAAACAGCTGGGTACTGCGACTGGATTTTTTTTTTCCCCCAAGTACTATCAGTACTACCTTTTATTACTTCTGTATTACAGATTTTCTCTGGTGACATGGAAGTCTCCAGGCTCTACAAAAGATACTGTGTTAAAGACTGGAGCATATATTTGAGAGTTATATTACATTAAGTGGGTTGACCATTTTGCAATATAATAGGCAAATACATAATTTCATAGTGGGTATTGATTTTGGACATGCCAAATATATCTATATTGCTATGACACATTTAATGTGAGTGTGTGTGTATACATATGAATGTGTGTCCATATGTGCATAGGGCAGTTACTTAAATTAGGGTGGAGGAGGCAATTTGTAATTCACCATTTATAAGACATTAAAAGAAAGGTAGTAAAGTTTATTTGAAATGTCTTGGCTATTGCTTAGGTAAACAGTATTAAACTTGCTTTGAGGTAATTGAAAGCATTGATTTGCTTTTTTTTTTTTTCTTCCCCCACCCACCCCCCCCAAAAAGATGTTTTTAACTCCTTGCTTCACTATAAATCTACTGCAGTGTTGACCAGGTCAATGATACCTAGTAAGTATAAGAATCAGTGACAGAATTAGATTCAGTGATTAAGATCTCACCACCCAAGATAATTAGTTACTGGAAGGTATTAAAAAACACCAGCATCTTGTCAAGAGTAATGAGGTCTTAACAGGAACTGACTGACTAGGCTATGCTTTTGTTGAAAAGGGCAACTGAAGAGAATTACTCTTCATTATCAGAGTTTTTACAGGATACATAAATTTTATTTTGCTAAAACCTATGGCATATAATTTCTTCAGGAAACTGCAGAAAGTTTAAGGTGATAGTGGTTTTTTACTTTAATAGTTTTCATATAAAAATTATGTTAACAGATTTAGTATGGCCCTGGAAACTGCTTTACTTATTGAAAGTTGATCATCTGTAACAGTTTAAAAATGCAGTAACTGGGCTAGAATAAAGCTGATTTTGCACATGTAGTAAGATTCTATTATCACGTTTAGGATTTCGTCTTCAAATATTGCAAATGAGATAGTGCAGAAAAGATTCAAGTGATTTCAGTAGGTTTATTTAGACAATTCAAGGGCTAAATACAGAAGTCTATATACAGGAAGGTGTCCTATTTAATTCCCAAAGATTAGGTAATGTTGAAAACAGTGTTTCACAGTTGAGGTCCTTGATAAAATAAAAGAAACACAATTATTTTTCACATATTTTCATTTAAAAAAACAAACAAGCAAACAAAAAAACTCTAAAATCAAACTGCAAAGTAATAAAGCAAAAGATAAACCTGTGTTATTTATTTCAGTATGAGAACCATCAGAAGAACAATGTTGAAAAGTATGTGTGTTTGTTTATATCTATTCTGATTTTATACTGTCAGTATCTATGCTTTCCTATATTTTTCTATGTTATTTTAATGTCTAGTCATGTGGAAAGGTAGAGCTTGACCCTAAGTGTATTTGTATTTCAGTTCTCAACATCAGGTAAAAATTAGATTCTAAAAATTAATTGAAAAATTATGATTTTTCTCCTGGGGGTTAAGAATTCTGAATAAATACATACTTTTTTTTTTTTTTTTCTTAATTTCTTGTATAAACATAAATGACAATTTTAGAAGGAAAAAAAAAAAACCAACACAACATCAAAAGAACTGTAATCTGCAAGCAATTCCATGGAACTGTACCTTTAAGTTAGATGATAGCCTTATTATTTTTCTTTTAACAGCAATAACATGTGGACATCCTGGGAATCCAGCTCATGGAATGACTAATGGAAGTGAGTTCAATTTAAACGATGTTGTAAATTTTACTTGCAACGCTGGATATGTACTTCAGGGTGCTTCTCGAGCACAATGCCGAAGCAATGGGCAGTGGAGCAGCCCTTTACCCAACTGCCGAGGTAAGAAACTTTCTCATACATTCTCTGCTCCCTAATGACTTATTTCAGGCATGTTCCTTTACCCTCTGTTCCAATTATTGGGATATAATTCATAAACCTGACCTTTAGGACTTATTGCCACCTTTATTTGAGTTTTTGCATTTCTATATTGGAAAATGGAGTTAGGGCTCAGTACTGGAGAAGCCTAGGATTTTCAATATTTTATCTCAAAAGTTCTCAGACTGCAGTCTGTAACATTCTGTTTATAGGTATATAAAAAGTGTACTTTGAATCACAAAAGTTAGATTACATTAATAAATCACATCTGGTTAACTTGCCTGAATTAGGTGCACTAGAGTATAGTTGCTGTAAATGGTCCATTATTCCTACTAAGATCTAGTTATGCAAATGAATATTCATGCATCAAAAGCTATTAATTCTTCTGTATTTCCTAGCAATACCTGAGAGATGTTTATAATTTTCGAACGTGTGAAACCTGACTTTTCTTTACCCATAAAAGCCTTAGGAAGTAAGATTTAATTCTGACAATTGTTTGGTTTGGTTTGGTTTTTTTGTTTTGTTGTTTTGGGGTTTTTTTTGTGAAGACATGTCTGAACTTGATTACTTTTATGGTCTGGGTAAGACAGAGATGTTTGAGGGGTGAGAATGTTATGTTAAATGTTATAAAGCAGCCTGTGTATCAAATGTACATATTAGGGAAGGACAAAAAGAAACCATTTTAAACCACAACCCAAAGTTCTTAGATTTCATTGTCTCCTTGTCACATATTTATCCACATGCCTTTAACGTCATTAAGATTAAAATGGAAACAAGTCTCTGAAAATAACCCCATTGGTTTTCTTTCCATGTATGGCCAATGTTTTCACTTAAATTTCTGACCCTTTAGCTATCATTGCAGAATACGGAGCTAATATCTCTTTATTGTGTTCCACCAGTCTTTATCAAATCACTAAAATACATTCATTGGTTTATTGTTTTTATGTTGTATGCCCCAAAATAGCTTGTATTGGTATAGTACATGCTTTCTCAATGCTGAATCCAATATAATGTTGCTAATATTTAATAGTATTGTGAAATACTATTTTTTTATTTCTTATGAATCACTGAGGCAGATTAAATATCTCTGGCTATAAAGTAGATGCAAATTGTCGGAGAGGGGAAAGGCAGAATATGAGGTGCATCATGTAAGATATACTGAAAGATTTCAAAAGCCTGAAGTTAAGTTTTTGAGATACTGTATATCCTTCAGTGCTCTTTTTGAGAAGGCTCCTTAGGGAAACATGTTTTCATGGCTCTAATTTTTAAACGTTCCTGGTTGTATTCCCTTTTCAAAGCTGGAATTTTCTGGGTCCATTTATAAATTTTATCAACAGTACTGATTTCCAAATGTGTGAACCAAAACCAAATAAAATATATTTAGCCTCTGGAGAGAATCTGTTGATTTTGCCTGGTATGCAAAGAAATATAACAATGATAAATCAGTTGATCAATTCATCTAGCTATACATGTATTTATATATAGATAAAAAAAATATATTAGACCTAGGATAGATTTTTTTAGTGTTAAATTTGAATTGTCAAGGCTGGCAAGATTTTCTTTCTGTGACATAATTTTGCAAATCTTTGCTAAATCATTCATCCTCTGACAGCAGTATCACTCAAGTCACTTAGGTTTTTCCTTAGGTGAGGAACCTTCCACTTCTTTTGAATAGATTATAGCTCAAGCCTGAATGATAACTACAAACTTAAGAAGCTAAAGATTACTTTATGTATTTAAGAAACATGATTCTTTAAGTCATGTCATCTTCCACTATTCATAATACAAGTCAGGAATTCTGTTGTCTTCTCTCTGATCAGTCAGGTTCAGGTTACACAGCTTGTTGAAAAAGAATTTAATACTAAAACAGATGAAAAGATTTCTCCAGAAATGCAGTGTCTGCTAAGCGTTTCTTGATCACTTTAATGTTAAATCAATATAAGTACTATGCTTTTTGTCCTTTGCCTTTAATGTGCTTGAGAAAATTGCAGTCAGCAAAGTTGTGCTAGGGATACTAATAATGGAACTAAAAATCATGTAATAAGTTAACTTCAGCCATTGGTAGATTTATTATTTCCACCTGTCGGTTTATTAAAAATCATATTGTATTACCGTGTTTGTTCCTAACAATAATAATTATTTTTAGTGATTAACTCATCATATTGTTTCAGAGATAACTGATGCAATTTTGAGCTCAGTGTGTGTGGAATTAGATCTTTCATTCTTATTAAAACAATACAGAGATGCAAATTTCCTCAGTCACTACCCTCAGAATTTATTCAAAAGAGTTAATTAGCATAGCAATATAATTATTAGAATGGAGAAACAGGAATTAGCAAACTGCTTATATTTAGGCTCATGTACTTTTTTTCCCTTTTATACTGTTTTGTTTTTCTAGACTTTAATGAACACGCACCTCTGGTGTAAAGTTAGACTTTGGTCTTTCACTCAGTGCTTCTTCAACTTCTTCCCTTCACTTAGTATCTCCTTCTCCGAAGCAATAGGTATTTTTCAGTGATGGTCTTGTATCTCTTCCATCATGAACTGTGAGGATTCACCTAATCTTGTCACCTACTTTTTGTCTGTTGCTTCACTGTAGGTCTGTATTAGAAAGTAGAGAAATGTTTAGAAACTGTACTCAGTAAAGATTTAAATGTTATTGAAATGAATGTGGCTTACGCATTTATATAATTAGAACTTGTAATAGTGGTTAGTATAGGGAATTGATAATTGTTTTCCTACACTGGAATATTTGTTAGGGTATCATTTGGGATAATATCTTGAGTTAAAAGAAGGAGCTTTTCTTCTTTTCTGTCTTGAGTATCAGCAAGAATTTTATTTAAAATACAATTCAAACTGTAATTATGACTCAAATGTCACCAATTTTATTCTTCTCTGAGAAATTAAAAAAATTGGGATGTAGAAGAAGTAAAGCACCATAGTCTCAGTGCCATGGTTGAACATAAGAAAATCACTATTAGTGGAAATAAAAAAAGACTTGATCAGACTAATACAGAAGTGTTGAGGTGTAATCAGCCTTGAACTCTAGGTTGACATTTAAAGTGTTTGAAACAGAGGTATGTCATAAATTTTGTAGTTTCTCTAGTTTCAAGGTGATCAACCTTAAAATCCATACTGACATTTAAACTCTTTGAAAACGAGATAGGCCATAAAGTTTACAATAGCTCTAAGAAATCCTAATTTTGTCTTCTGTAGAGAAACATACAATATAAAATAACAATAACTGTTGTAAATTTATTTCTCCACCAGAAGATACTTAGTTGTAGTGCAAAGGGAATAATCAATATCCACTTTAACAGTTTAAGAATATCATTGCTAGAGTATTTCTATACCATTGACCTACCATATGCATCTCTGATCTATAAATCTGAGAGATTTTATTTAAATTACATTAGATTTTAAAAATGTTGTATTAATTGTTCTGCTAATAGGTATTACTTCTTATTTTAGGTTAGTGTGGTGGGCTGATATTGCAGGTGGTATGTAGCAGTCTCCCTCTACCGTTCCTTCCTTCTCACCTTTTTCTTCTTCTCTGTCATGGGTTCTCCACAGACTGCAGTTCCTTTGGGAATGTCTGTCTGCTCTGGTGTGGGTCCTCCATTGGCTAGAGAATATCCACTCCCTCATGCACCACCTTCTCCTATAACATCAGTGTTCCTTCTGTTTTTTCTCAATAATTTTTTTGTGTCCTCATCCTCTCTCTGTGGTGTTTTCTGCCCATTCCTAAATATATTTTTACAGAAACACAAACATCCCTCATGAACTCATCTGTGACTTGAGGAAAAACTGAGGACTGGGTTTGTTTATATTAAAGAGAAGGCTCAGGGGAATCTTATCAATGTTTATGTAAGGCAGGGTGTAATAAAAGACAGACAGACTTTCTCAGTTATTATTGAGGTGCTGGAGCAGGTCCAGAGGAGAGCAATAAGAGTGGTGAAGGAACTGGAGGGAAAGTCTTGAAAGGCTGAGACTCAGGGGAGACCTTATCACTCTCTACAACTACCTGAAAGAAAGTTGTATCCATGTGGGGGGTCAGGCTCTTCTCCCAGGCAACTAGTGACAGGATGAGAGGGGATTGTCTGAAGCTATGCCAGGGGAGGTTTAGGTTGGATATTAGGAAGCACTTCCTCATGAAAAGGGTGATTAGTCACTGGAATGGACTGCCCAAGGAGATGGTGGAGTTGCCATCCCTGGAGGTGTTTAAGGAAAGATTGGATGTGGCGCTAAGTAACATGGTCTAGCTGATGTCATAGTGCTGGGACACAAACTGGACTTGATGATCTTGGACAGCTATTCCAGCCTCAGAAATTCTGTGATTATGTGATTCTGTGAAAGGAGAAAAGGCAAAGAGGAGAAACTGAAACATAAGAAAAAGATTTTTAACTGTAAGGGTGGTAAAACACCTAAAGAGATTTACCAGAGAGTTAGTGGAGTCTCCAGTCTTATAGGCAATTCAGAACCTGACAGGAGAAAGCCCTGGAAAAACTACTTTAGCTGTCCCTTCCTAGTTCAACTATTCCGTGATTCTGTGTAACTTATGATCAAGACTTTGACAGATACATTTGGAGACTTTTGCGGAGGTGGTATATGCTATCTTTCTTCTGATCCCATTGTTTTAGTCTACTATATAACAGAGTTAACAAAAATAACTGCAATCTTTTCAGATTAAAACACAGTCTCACAGGCTATGGTAAAATGGAACCAAATGTTGAGACTGTAACCTAGATCATCTGATCCAGGGTAACTAGATGGGTAACTAAGCTAGCTTCTTTGCATGACTATCCAGCACTCAATACACACTTAAAGATACATGTAAGGAAAGAGGATACAACTACTTTCCCCAAATTAGATGAATACAGAACAAAAGGAAATTAATTTCAATTAGTAAAAACAGATTGCACATATCGATTAAACATACAAAAGATTGTCTAAATCTTAAGGTACTTAAACCCTACTGTTTCTAGCCTGCAAGCATCAAAGCTTATGCTTAACTTGACACTGTTGAGAAGACTAGCTGAAGTAAAAGGACAATAGTTTTTTTCATATATTCCTATGTGAATATTCTGTCTTAAAATGAATGAGTAATTGGAATGTTCTTGGAAAGAACATATCTATATGCTGCTGCTTAAAATGAATTTAGGAATTCACTCTGTAGCAAAAACTTTTGATATTCCTTCAAAAGAATTAAAAAGAAACATACACATCAGTCTGATTCAAACCTCAATACCAGCAAGGCATGTTTCCACAAAACACTTCTCTGCATGATTCTACCTATCTTAATTCTACCTGCATATCTGGGCAAATAATTCTTCTCTACTGTAAACTGTCTCCCTATAACCTCATAATATCATTAGATTTACATCAGTTCAATGAGAGCAGAATTTGTTATAGCATTTAAGATTTTTGCTTCAGTAAATACTGTATTTTTGGACCATATGCTGTGAAAATTTCTGTGGCATATTTGTATAATAATCATGCTTTATTTATTTATAATCTTCTATTGTTTGGATTAAAGGATGAATCTGCATAGTTCAAAATTACTAGAGATTCTTTTTCAGATAAAGATTTAAAAAAAAATAAATCCTGAATTGCATTATTTACATTAAAAAAAATTAAAAAGCCCTTATAGGTTAAACTTAAGAAATAATGAAGTACATTTCAATGATGAAATCATGATAAAATTATAATTTTACATGCATAGTTTAAAAAACAAACAAAGAAAAAACATACTTCAAAAGGCTTGTATTAAATTTACTCTTAAAGAATTGATTAGAACTTACCTAAAGCAAGTAATATGTTTTCCTCTGGCATATGGCTTTCCTCCTAAAATTGCCTTTTATCTAATGGGTGAAAAACATTTCTATTAAAGTTTATTGTTAGCAATGAGTTATGAATTTGTGTACAAAGAAAGTAAATCTTCCAGTTCCTTAAATATGCAATTGGAAAGAGATTGATGTTTCTGGCAAACCTGTAATATTTAATTCAACAAAGATTTTATGTATGACCTTTCTTTCAAACCTCAGCTGAGTTCACTTGAGTCAGCAGTGAACTTGGCTTCACCTATCTGAGATTCTACATACAACTGTTACTGCAAAATCTAGAATACTGTTTGAAGATATTGCAGATTTCTTTCCCTTTCCCTTTCCCTTTCTATTTTTCCTTTTTTTTTCTTTTTTTTTTCTAACCCTTCTATTCCCTCTAAGTTATTATGTAGGTATGGGAAAACTTGATACTTTCAGAAAATAAGTCTGGGCAATTCTCAGGTCCTCCTTTGCAATGATATATTGCTTCTATATCTTGAGTCAGTAATAGTTTCACTAATAAGTCACTGGCAGGAAATTTACTAAAGAAATTATATGAGGTCAATTTTGTCATGTTTTCTTCAGTGGGTATATCATTTGAATCAGTGGTAGTATGTTCTACTTCACTGACAAGAAAAATAACCTTTCTGATGAGAGCTGATAGAAGGGTGGGAGACACTGAGATTGATGACCAATTCTTCTAATCCTAAAATAAAGCACGTCTGAATGTAAGCAGCTTTCCATTTACAATGGTATCAAGGATTCATATCAACTCAGAAAACTTTGAGTGTTGTACAGTTTTGGTTTTCCAAAGTCAGAGGTTTTTGCTGAAACTTTTACATAGTTTCTTAAATATACCTTATCTGTTCATGTTGCTATCCTTCAGAAGGATAATTAGATCTTGACTGAGTTTCCTAAATAAGGAAGTGAGGTGCCATGGGAGATGTCATGCAGTGTCTAAGGCATTTACCTGACACTGGCAGATATGACACAGAAACTAAAATTATTTGTGTGCCTGTCTGCAGTGGCACCTGCCTGGAGATCACGCAAAGACAGCTCAAAAGGTAGTGAACACATCTTTTGGGGAAACTGAATAGAGTTCCTCTCCCATGTGAAAAAAAATATTCCAAGAAAAATATAAACCTAAAGTCTTTAGGATATAACCCTAGAGTTTGTACTATTACAGCAAAAGTTATTATGTTGATAATACTCGTACATGGATGCCCACAAATAAATTTACATATAGAAAGCACATATAAAGAACATTGACAGATAAGTACTTCATCTTTCTGATCTATTTGCTAGTGTATAAACCTATGTTCATGGTAAGGATGAAATAGGAAGAAGAGATTTCATATCTATCCAAGTGACAAATACATGCTTTTTAAATTAGTTAATCTGGTATTCAAATTAAAAAAAAAAAAAAAAGGGTTGGATATTCTTTAAAGTTAGATCTTCACTTTTTTTTGTTTAAAAAAATTAATTCAAGTTCATGTATTTC
>JANHGN010022466.1:36400-54509 GCA_024605025.1 Megaceryle maxima | reverse complement strand
CTTTGAGTATAATTATTTTATTTACTTTAATATGAGTATATGAGCAGAACTTGTATGTCTAGACTAGATCTTCCTACAGTTGTAGTAATAGATGTTCTTTTCAATATATAACTGGCAAGATTCTTTCACAATTTTAAGAACTCAGCCACCAGATCACACACAGGCAACTAATATGACTACTCATTTTCAGCAAATATAGAGCTTGTAGAATCAAGGATATTGTGCAAAACATTTTACTTTAGGAATGCATAAGTAGATTTGTATACTCTAGGGAAATTAATTACTATGAACAAAGATGCAATTTTTTTAAACATATGATAAGGTCAGAATTACTAAACATGAGGCTTTTCATGCTTTTCTTGAAGTGTTTTTCCTATGAAGCTGTAAATAGAGCAGGCAGATTTCACCTGCAGATGTCTCTCTTTCTTCATTGACAGACTTGAGCTTAATTTTAACTGACCTTCAGCAGTGTGCTTTTTTTTTCTTTTTCTTGTGGATTGAGTGGGGAGAACAGAAATAAATTCAAGGATGACTTTAGTTCAGATGACAGTATTTTGTTCTGTTCATGAGGAAAATTGCAACTGTTTCTAAGATGACCATGTGATATATTGTCTAAATGGTATTTGTATTAATCTAAAATTGCTAGCAGTTGAAGTATGCCATGTTTCCTTATTCTCTCCAATTGTATTCATTCTGGAGGTGTATCTTGTCATTATTATTAGGCTTCATTTCTCTTTGAAAGATGATGAAGAAAACAACCAGTTCATCTTGGATCTTGCTGTGTATAGGTCAGATTTTTTTTTTCTCTTAATTTTTATCCATTCTTAAGTTCTAATACAGTGTTCCAATTATACTCCTCTCTGTAATGGGAACTTTTCAAGAGGAAAGCCAATTACACAGGGTGTATTGGAATCAGTCTTGAATCCCGTGCCAAATAAATGAAACTGAATAAACCAAAGACCCTTCAAACTGTTCTGTTACTCCCGAGTGAGGACTGGGTCTAATGGTTCTTTTTGGAATTGATGTTTTCTGCAGTCCACAGGCAAGTTCCCTCCAGACCTGTCCTTTTATACATATGTAAAATCTTTTCCATTCTTCATTTGCAGATTAGAGTTGTAGGAGATGGGGGTTTTGCCCATTCTCTGGTGCTAGAAGTGCTTCAGTACAGTTCATGTTCTTCTATTTAAATTCTTCTCCCCAAGACGGAGTAGGGTAGCCTTGTCCTACCTTCCTTGCTCACTGAAAAGAGTCCATGGCCCATACTATTTCCTGAACTGTGCCAGGGCATTGTCTGGAAGAAATTTGGTCGAACCAAGCCAAAATATGACGAAGAAGCCTGATTAAATATTTGTTAGTATATACTACAAAGCAGCACGGTGGCATTAGCAATACTTCAGGAAGAGATTTGAAACATACAGGCATATTTGCTCATAATAGGAACTTGTTAGAGTAAATCTTGGACTAGTTTTATAGCACAGAAACACTCTTTATGCCAGGTATTCTTCCCTCAAAACTCATTTCCCTCAAAAGATTCCTGCTTCATGTTTCTGAATTATAAGAATGAGGGGGTTTTTGGAGTCTCAGAAAAGCTGTTCAGGTGCAATAAAATGTTGGAGATGTTGTAATATTCTGTGTTCACTTATAAGAAGTGCAGACTACAAAATTTGAAAAATTCACCTGAGAAGTAATGTTATAAAAGAACGGAAATACGGAATAGGTACTCGTGCATTCACGGGAGTGTATGTGTCACATGATGAAGAGTAGATGTTAAAGTTGGCTTTTACAGGTTACAAATTTTGTTTGACAGTACTGAAATTTAAAAGTACTGTGTTTGCTGGGAATGTAAAGGAATTCTGTTCATTGTTTTCCNNNCTTTTATTATGCATTTACTTAGTTAAGCCTTCAGAAAGATACTTTTTCAATTTTGAATAGCAAGTAGATTCATTTTCATATTAATGTAAAGCACTAAACTAACAGAAGATTTTATTTTTCCACAAAGATTTTTAATTCTTGAAGTTACACAATAGCTGTTGTGGCGAACTTGACAAAATTTAGACATTATTTTGACATTCAGTGAACACACGGGAAGATCATATTTTTTCTTCTGAAGGCATGAAATCCTAATAATATCTCACATAACTTCATAACTGAAATGTAATTTTGTAATTTATAAACTGCAAAATCATCGTTAAAGAGCTCTGTAGTCTTCACTGCTTATTTACTGTACTGTATTGCAGATTGACTGATTTATTTATATTTCATTCTGAAGGCATTTGGACACTTCTCTGCTTGAGGTTGATGTCCAGCCAACTTACATACGAGTACTGGTGAAGGGAAAGGTTAGTGTTTTCTTAATATGTTCATTTCAAATCAAGAGTTTATGCTTACTATAGTTATACAGGGGCCTCTGGGTCTGGCTTTCTGTGAGTTGCCAACTGTGTGCACCTATGCAGAAAAAAATGTTCTTTCATACTTGCATTACTTTGCACCACACATAAACTGTGGACATCCTAACCAGAAGATGTGCAAAGCCTGAAATGAAATTTCCCTCTCACTTCATCTCTCTTGTCCCCATAGTGTACCAATATTCACTTAAGAAAAGAGTTTGCTAGTTGCCCTAGGCTAGAATTTAGCAATTTCACAATCTGGAATTTGTAGCTGATAGAAACAAATTAATGTATATTCTATTGAAAAGGCATTTAACATGTCGTTCCAGTTTTCTCTCTTCTCAGTGGTTTTAATTCTATCATTTTTTTTTAATTCAAAGTATTGAAACAGTAAACCAAAATCCCTATTTCTGACTGTACCAACTGCATAAACAAAACTACAGAATTACTTTACATCTAAAATAGACTGGATAATCTTTCTCAATTGCTAATGTAAGTCCAGAATTATTTTATAACCTTCTTTAGAAATGTCACTTCAGGAATGACAGCAATTCAGTAATATAGATGTGACTATACTTGTAAGTAAAATCTGTTTAACATGCTAATAATTTATTAGGATTAGTAATACTATGTATAAAATGAGAGGATTTAGACCTATATACTGTCTTTAAGATCAGAGGATGTCATGGTGTTTCTGCATGTGTTCTGTCCACATCAAAAGAAAAAAAAAAGATATTTTAGCATGATATACTTTAATCCCATATTTTCTCATAGCCATTTCAGTTTGTGCTCCCAGAAGAAGTGAAGCCAGACAGCAGCTCTGCTAAAAGATCACAAACAACTGGTCATTTAGTTGTCAACATGCCAAAGGTATGTAAAATAATCTGAGGAAGCATCATACAAAGACACTTAAATGTTGTGAGTCCTTTGGGAATGTTCCTGAGTTCCAGGTAGCATCTTGCTAGCTAAAATTATCCAGTCTAGCCTGTCTCATCAGGTCATATTTTCCAAAGAAGGAACATTCCAGAAAAAGAACTTAATCATAGAGTCAAACCTTATGAATTAAGATCCCTTTAAAGGAACATTATGAAAAACAGTATTAATAGATCTATTTGTATTTCATTTATTTTCAACCAAAACAGATTTATATTTTTGAAGAGAGGCTCTGCAAACTGTAAAGTATTGTACAAATTTGTAAGAAGATGCATTTTTTTAATAAATGAAAATAAACAACTTGTCTACCTTTTCCACCTGTGAAATAATAAAAATCATTTGATTGTGTGGCACACATTATGTCTTGGTTCAAAGACAGGGATGATGTACTACTCTCATATCTCAGGTCATCAGAACAAGAGTTGCTTAATTCATATTCCCTTCATGCTCCCCTTGCCTGGAAGGAATCACAGAGCAAAAGGGTTGTGGCAATGTGGTGTTTGAACTGAAGAATGCTGCACAGCAGTCCCTAGTGTTTCAAGAAGTCTGGGTAGATGTCAGATTCCCCTAATATTCCTGACTCTGCTCTCTTATCTCACCTGTGCTCTGCTGTTTGCCTGTACAGTGTCATCAGCATTCAAGTCAATTGAGAGTTCTACTGGCAAGTAAAAGCAAATTGGTTTAAAGTGGTTTTTGTATTCTCTCTCTTCCTTGCCCAGCCCAGTTCTTGCAGTGTAAATGAGAGCAATCCGATAAGCATGTCCACTTTACTTCCTCTCTGCTCGTCTTCCTATGGTTTCAGTAAATGTAGCTTGTTCCCTGGATATTTAAGTGGTATTTTGATGTATGGGATGACATAATGAGTAGATGAGGTAGAATCAAAGGTGGAAGCAGGACATCTGCTACCCATTCCCACACATATGCCAAAAATATAGACAGTAGAGAAGAAATGACCACTAATGAGAAACAGGCAAAGACATGAAGGGCAACCTGCCTTACTGGAGTTGGCAGTGCAAGAGGTAATGGGTGGCCAGGCAGCAGTCAATGGAAGTTTAGGGAGCATTAGAGCTTAAATACAGGAAAGATGCAGTAGTGTCAACTGGAAAAAAAGTCAAGGGTCAGAGAGAATCTGAGTGGCAGAGGTGTATTCGGGTCTGGGGCATAATGGGTAGTATGGTGGCAGAAGCAGGAAAGTATTTATAGTGGCACTTGATGTCATCTGGTGCCAGGATTTCTTGAATCTGCAGGAAGAGCAGAAATGGACTGAAGGGCTTGGAGAAGACATGGAGCTGGAAGTTTTAGGAAGCTAGAGCTCTGGAGATGAGAATGGATTTTATGGTCAGGTTCTGGGAGCTGTGGAAAAGGATAATCAACTTCAGGTTTTTGCTCTTCTGTTATTATGCCTGGGGAAGGTTGGGATGCTTTAAGGCCTCTAGGACTACATCATATATTTTTGGCTTTCAAAAATAGGAAAACCCTGCCTAAGGATAGTTAGAGTTAAAAAAAAAAATAAAAAAAATTAGTGCTCTAGCCTTACTCTTCTAGCCTCGAGGATGTTGTTTTGCTGTGTAGGAGCATGGGACATGGTGCTACATATGCATCTGTCAGGATATATCAACTACAGCATTTTCTTCTGAAGGAGGAACCTTCAGCTGCTGTTTGGGGTCATTTATTTCTCTATGTGCTCTGATCTAATTCTAAGCCTATGCAACTAGTAGTTGTAAATAAAAAGTTATTTTTCAGCCTTTGGCTTTTTCCACTTGTGGTTCTTTACCTTCTACGTTCTCTTCTGTACTCCAGTCCCATACCATCTGTCTTTCCCTGGATGGACAACCTCTCATTAAATCACAAACTGCCACTCTAGCATCAAGCATACAGTTTATCAGGAGCTTGAAGAATGCTGAAAATTGTACTCATTTGGTTCAGATCTGTATTTTGATAATGTTCAAAATTCACTCACATGAGAATTTGTGCTTTCCTAAATTTATTTCTTTGAAACTGAGGCCTTGCCATTTTTGATTATGTAATTTTCAAACATTTCTGAACAGTTTTGTTTACTATTTACTTGTCCTTTGAATGTTTTAAGTACTATTAGTATTCCATCTTATAACTTGCTTTTATTGCTCATACATCTTGCTTGTCTCTTTGTGGATGTTCAGTGCCATAGAAAATATAAATGTTTCAAAGAGTCTCTGGATATATTCAGCTCTGCTGCCTGCCTAGAAAGTTATACTTTAATCAGCAAAATGAGTATTATCTGTTCATATTATGATTCTTTATTCCATTATTAACTTTATATTTCATCTACATTTCACCTACGCTGATATTTTAGCTACACCTACATATTGTACCTAGCCTCGGGGTTTGGAGCCTTGTTCATCTCAGAATGTCATGATTTGCAGATATTTGTGAGACCTGAGAAGAGAGAAGCTCTACAGAATAACTGGGTTGGTGTTCTGAGCTTTCCCTTGTTTTGTTAAGAACTTCTTGTGTAGCTGGGACACAGAGAGATGTGCATGAATGGAGTGCTGTCTGGTCTAATATATTCACTGTCAGTGGATCCCAAAACTTGGATCCTGGAAAGCAGCTTTGCAGAAAAGGATCTGTGGACACCAAGATGAACGTAAGCCAACAATGCCCACTTCTGCCAAAGAAGACTAATTATATCCTGGACTTCATTGGGATTGTTGGCAGCAGGTTGAGGAATGCCATCCTTCCCCTCTATGCAGCACTGGTGAGACACACCTGGAGTACTGTGTCCAGTGTGGGGCTCCCCAGTACAAGAGAGACATGAACATATGGTAGAGAATCCAGAAAAGGGCCATGAAGATGATTAAGGTACTGGAGCATCTCTCCTGTAAGTGATAGCTGAAAGAGTTGGGACTGCTCAACCTGGAGAAGAGAAAGCTTGAGGGGATCTTATCAATACATATACATACCTGAAGGGAGGGTGCAAAAAGGGCAGAGACAGGTTCTGTTCAGTGGTGCTCAGTGACAGGACCAGAGGCAACGGGCACAAACTGAAACACCAGGAAACACTTTTTTACTATGAGTGAGGCTGAGCACTGGCACAGATTACTCTGGGAGGTTTGTGGAGTCTCCAATCCCTGTAGATATTCAGAAACTGTCTGGACATTGTCCTGGGCAACTAGCTCTAGGTAGCCCTGCTTGGGCAGGGCAGTTGCAACAGATAACCTCCAGAGGTCTTTTCCAACATCAACCATTTTGTGAATCTGTGATCTTGTGAATTTCATGGTTTGGCTGACCAGAGATGGATTTGTGCTATTTCACAGCAATTGCAGGTAGCAGATACTAAGCTGTTGTTCTTAATTCTATATTACAGACACAGAATCTATTCCCTTCCCCCACAACTGCATTAGAGTGCACAAGTTACATTTTTGGGATACATATCCTTTTCAGATGCTCTCTATCCATACAAATTTTATTGGTATTAATAGGGTGTAATGCAGGAAGCAAAGTATAGTGAATAAAGATTAGCAACAAACTGGAAGGTGTTTTTTCCAGACCAGTATGGATGAGGTTTTCTACCATGTCTGAGATACTAATTTGAGATGCTTTTTAGTAAGAAAATAGGAAGAACAAAATTAATGCAACTTCTTTCAGGCTGTTTCAGTGTTAAGACAAGCCTAATGACTATATTGTACTATATTTTACCTTTTTGTTCTCCATAAACAATTATAAACCCAAAAATATTTACTAGATAAATGGCCTAGCACATTCCTTAGGTAACTGTTATGTTAAAAATGCTGTTAAACTAAAAGTAATCTCCTATAATATGCTTCTTGCAATACTATCCTGAATAGATCTCTCTCAGAAACAGAATGGAAAGCTAACTGAATTCAGTGTTTTTCACTTGATTTAGTGAGTTTCTGAACAGGTTTCTAAACCTTTCACAATTCCTCTTACAGTCTTCATAGTTCCCTAGCCTTTAAAAAGAAAACCAAAACCTCTTTCCTTGCCTCTCTGATGACCTTGCCTTACCACAGACGTTGGAGATAGTAAATTCTACATGAAGTGGAAGAAAACAAATAATTTTCACCTTCTTTTCTGAAAACATTTTTTTTAAATGTACTATTTACTGCACAGCACACCATTGCATAATGGATGTTCTTTTTAAGTCAATGTCTACCAACACTTTTTGGAAGGCTATGGAAGCAGCATTCAGTGAAATGATATAGTGACACATTTGAAGTGCAGTGTTTATACTGTAATAATCATCTGTACAGAGATTTTGTGTGAGTAAGGAGTTGGTGGTAATTACACTGTATATAATTTTCTGAGAAAAATATCTGTGACATGAATCTTTTCAAACTTTGAGCCTCTATGGTCTGGCAGTGTCATCTTTGAAGATGATGCAGGAAAATTAAAATCTGATAATTTCTTTAATAGACTTTGACCAGAATTGGCATATTAAATCAGTTATTTTGTAAAATGTCATTAGTAAGATGCTACAGCAGTAGCATTTTAATTAATGTCTGAGAAAAAGCATCAAAAACCAGTGTGACTGGCAAGCCGTTCTTATTTAGGGTTGTGAGACATTCTGTGTCATGTTTTAAAACTTCACTTTTATTTTAGTGAATCAGAGAGAAATTTGGACTTTTTGATTAACGCTTTATGATATAAGCAGTTACAAATGAATTCTGACATGTTTTTTATATTGCCTGGGCCTTCAAAAGCATTTAGAAATTTAAAGATGAATGAAAGTTAGATTCCTTAATTTATTTGTAAATAGGAGTGATGTATATTATCCATGTCAGTGTAAAGGTTATTTGATAGAATTTCATGATATAATTCTCACTTATCTAGGTATGGTAAACACAGTAATATTTCATTACCATCAAAGGCATGTGGAGACATACAGCTGTGAAACCCTCCAAATCTATTTGTCCTTCAGAATAAATGTCTTACGGGGAAAATATTACTCAGTAGAATTCCTGTTGTAGAAGAAAGCCACTGTAGGGTAAAAAATTGTCAATTGAAAAGATGTCTCAGCTTAAAAGTATTGTTTTCACATGTTCCTTCTGTTTTCTTAAATATATTCCAAATTCTATTTAACACATCCTTTTCTAGAATTCTCTGATAATGATGTTGCAAGGGCTCTCCTTTCTATTTTCTGATTAATGCAAATATTAGCAATAGTTTCATAGAAAAACTTTCAGAAACTTTTATATTCATTTAGTTTGCCTTCCTGTACATGACAGGCTCGAATTTTCATACAGTTCTCTTTCTTCTGAGCCCAAGACCTTATTTTTGGTCACAGCTGAAGCTATGGCAGTTTTATTGTCCAGAACACTTATCCTCACCTCATCACTGTCATCAAGAGATGGACAGTCAGGCTGTCAATGTGAAGCTCACACACCATTGTTGCATACAGAGTTGTATTTCGAAAAGAAATTAGAGAGTACCACTTAATTTATGGGGTTTTTTCTTGAACAGAGGTAAGAGGACATTTTTTGAGGAGACAAGCTTTTGTATCTAACGATATTTGGTATTGATAATAAATGTTTTAGTAGGCAAATCTTAACCCTTCCCTAAGTTCCAGGATCACTTCTTGTCAAGGAAGCCTTTTCTGTTGACTGCAGAATCATATTTCCTCACCATCCTTGATGATGTGTTCTGAGGGCAAAGTAAAAACCATTAGTCTCAAGGGGATCAAAGAAATGAATTATAGTTAAAATACCAGAACACTAGAGGGCCTCCTGAGAAGAAAGGGAAGGTCCAGAGAAACAAACTTTACTTCCCCAGAGTACATACAGAATCACAGGGGCTCAGCCTCTCCACAATGAATTTCAGAAATTAATGACAGAAGGCTCTGTCTTATTTCATGTAGATTTTAGAACAGAGACTTTATTAACTCGACTTCTGGAATAGACTACTTTCCAAAAATTTGCTCTAAGAAACAGTCAAGAAAATGAACTCTTTTATATAGTTCCTGTTCTCCTCCTTCCTTTCAGATGCTTAAGGTGTCTCTGTCCCATGCTGCTGTTAAGAAGAGACAGAGATACTTTTTTGTCATGAGACACCCTTTGGTCAATAACACATCTTCCAAAAAATGGTGATGAACTTGTTTTCTTTGAGAAGGGGAATTTGCTTGGACTTTGAACTCAAGATTTTCTTTTAGGAAAGGAGCTCAGAGAGTTTGTGGTCACTTGTCCCTTTTTATAAAGAGTGAGAAGTCCAGACAGCAGCAGATTCTTTAATATAAATGTCTGAACTAGCACGTGGACACCAGAACTGAAATGCAAGTGAGAGACACATCATGAACCAGTTATTTAGCTATGGAGAAAATCAGTAGTGAGCATTATGAGCATGTTACTATATAAGACAGCATACATTTAAATTTATTATAATTATTATAATATAAATCCATTCAGATAATTTAGTTAAAATTGCCTTATGCATGTGTTTCACGCTGAGTGGAGTGTTAGAATGTAACAGAAAGAGTAAATGTCACTAGAAAATTTATTCAGATTCTCTTCATTTTTTCTAATTTTGAAAGACTATTTAAATGCTTGTGAGCATAAATAGTGACTTTTATTTTTCTTTCCATTTGTATTTTAGGCTAAAGAAGTAATTCTGACTAAGCAAAAAGTATCAACTTCAAGGAAACATTTTGACTCCAATGCACTGCAAAAATCTGCAAGAAGGTAATTCTTTTTTCCCTTCCACATTAGTTTTATTTTTTGTCCCTGTGTTATTCACATGCTAGAATATATACTTCTTACTAAGTTACTGTTAAAAGTATGAAAATAGTGATTTGCATACGGTAAAACTATGTCTAAAACCTTTAGTCTAATAGCTTGTCTGATGGTGTTTATAAAGTGATCTGCTCCAATAGCAGAGCCAAAAAAGCACTTATTTCTGCCAATCAGTTTTGTTCCATCAACTCATTCAGATTATTAAGCTGGTATACACTAAAACGAAATCACCTGCTGAGAATTGCCTCTTCAGAGCTCCTTGTTATATAACGCAAGTCTGAAAACCATCTAGAAAGCAGTGATTTTGAATCTCTCTCATGAATGTATTTGCTCACCGGTATATAGGCTGAGCTACTGCATAAATAAACAGGTTCGGAAAGCAATTCTGCGAGGTTTTATAACATAGATACATCCTATTAAATGTGATGTAAACTCCAGCTCTTGATATCTTGCACTTAATGAGTGCCAGAAGCAAGCAAGTATTTTTTGTTTTCACTCTTAGCAAGTGTTGCCAGCCATTGCTGTGGAGAGACACTAGGGTGGATGGACATTTGGCCTAAGTACAAATACCATGATATATCTTTTAATCATTCCTTTACCTCTTGCTATAGGCAATGATATTCATATCAGAATAAGATAAAGTAACAACAAAGTTGATTAAGACATTCATCTGTTCATATTTGAATGCATGGTTGCATTTGTTTCCTTGTTTGATTTCATTGTGGTGAATGCTGATGGAAAGATAATGCAGATAGTACAAAATAGCATTATGGATTGTGGGTGTTCTTGGACTCGATATTTAGGATCTTAGCAAAATGGGTCTGCAAGACTCAGTTGTCATTGATTCTGCTTTTTTATTTCTTATTTTTAATAAAGTCTGACTTCTGCTAAGTCTCTTCTCTTAGTTCAGCAAGATCACACTGGTTGACTCAGCCAGCAGGTGCTATAGGAAATATGGTGTAATGCATTATAAATACTGGTTAGAAAGCTGACTTACATTCTGCAGGAATCAGTTCTTAGTGGCAGTGTGTAATTTATGGCTTTTTGGGGGGAACAGTGTTTTATTGGAGAGATTTTGTTTGTTTTGTTTTTTTTCATCTAGATTCATAAGGGGAAAGCAAAAGAAAACATATGCTGCTGGAATGTCCACCACACTCTGCTGGTACAGCCATAAGTGTTTTTGAACAGGTTATCCAGTTTTGGTGAAATATCACTAGTTGGGAGATTATAACATCAAATATATAAAATTGTCTCGGATTTATGTTGAACTTGAGGCCAAGAAAATGTGAATGTTTTTAATCACTGTATTGGAACTTCTTAGTTTTAGTTGAACTTTCTTCCGTTTATTAAAAAGCAAGGTATAAAATACTGATTGTTTCAAAAACTCTCTACAGTTGTCTCACTTGAGATGTAACAGTGTTGCTAAAGATGAACCGTACTGTGAAGCTGTGATATACTGGATGACCCTGATTTAGCTTGGTTCGTTTTGGTGCAGAAGATGCAAACAACAAATTTGCGGGAAAAATTTGTAGATGTAAGGATACAAATCTTTCTTTGGGAGTGAGGAGTCCTAATTTGGATCCTTGAAAGAATCCTTGTGATGTGTGGGAATATTCCCTTTCCACAGACTTAATGGCTGAGAATCTTTCTGAGTCTCGCATTTCTACATTTTACACAGAGATAGAGGTGTGACAAGTTGGAAAAGAACTTCATGTTGCAAAGAGAAATAGTAGAACAAAATGAGTAATATCCTCAAGACTGGGAATGGGAGGTAAGATGAGGTCAGAAATTGAATGAAGCTGTAGGCAAATTAACCTGAAAGTACTGCCAGATTTATGTGATCTTCCAAAATCCAAATTAACTTCTGTGTCTAAAGCAAGCACAATATTTTATTTTTATTTTTTTTAACTTGAAGAAAACTAAGTGCATCTGAAGTGTCACCTGCACAGAAGATGAATAAATGTATGGAAAGATCATAAACGGCAAATCAGTTATCAAGTCTATTGAGATGTAACATTTGCCTTCTGTGAACCTCGTGATAGATCATAAATCTTGAGAGTTGGATAGATTTGCAGAAATGTTATTTTCAGTCTACATAGTTTGTTAACTGTCATGAAGACATTGAGACTTTTTGCAGTGCAAGTTACATTATCTGAGAGAGGAGGAATCATAGGAATTTTAATTCAATTGGCTTCCTAACCAGAAAGTGGAGTCAGGTATGACTAAGCAACACATTAAGAAGGCTTTTTATTCAAGTTAATTCTAAAGTGTAGATTCATTTACATTCTCATGGAGACCTGGAGCTAATCAAAGCAGAGACTATGCATCTCTATCATTTGACTAATGAGGAGGACAAAATATGGGGTGCATCAGAAGTGATTTGAAATTAATTTGCACACACAGGCATCTGGTAATCCGTAATGGTACTAAGGGTGAGGAAACTTCAGAAACATGCCCTTCTGGAGAAAAGCATCATCAAAAATACTGTTCTGTTAACTCTTGATCACTACAATCAAAAGTAATCTCCAGTTGTCCATACATGACAAGGACAAAAGATTAAGGGTGGAGATGTACTTTAAAGTCATTTAAAGTAACAATACATAAATTTCTAAACAAAGTCTTAACACATTGTTAGAATAAAGTGTGTTTTCAGTGTAAGCTTCCCTACTGTTTAAGCATTATGGACTCAACTTTGAAAAATTTACAGAGCTTTTTATTTTTTGGGGTTAATCAAGGAACAAAATTAAGATGGTATTATAGCCAGACTTAGAAATTGATGGTCAATTTTCATATTGCAGACTTGGAGCCTATTTCTTGCTGACAAGATCAGTTTGAAATTTAGTACCTTGAAGTAATTGTGCAAGAGAAGAAAAGGATGGAACAGTGAAGTTGAAAATGTCACAGTGATTGTGATTTTCTGTCTAATTTTTAGGAACTTGGATAATGGTATCATATGTGTTCTAAGTCTGATGAATCCTATTTGTGAGATGTATTTGTCTTTTCAAATAGAATGACCTAGATATCATCAGCCTTTTATTTGTCAGAACTTCTAACCAGTGATTTGTTAGTTCTTCTCGACTGAAGTTTAGTCCTTGTAAACTGAATTTGATTCTATCAGCCATTCATATATTCCCAATGATCCACTGATTCTGAAGACTCCAGTTACAGCTTCATTTCAATTATACCTATGTAGGGAGATTTGAAAGGCCTCTTATGCACTGAAAGAGATATTAATGTTCCAAGTATTTATAAAACCATGCTTATTTGCTTAGATTACCTAATAGATTTTCCCAAGCCAGTAGTTTCAAAAATTGACACCAGAGTATGGCAAATGTGACACATTCATCACCAGTTTTTAACATACATAAATAAAGATTTGTCTTTCTCAGTGGTCTCAAATAATTCCATATACTGGAATCACTTTATTTTCCTATTCAATAAAATTAATTATTAGTGCATTTTCTAAGATGATAATGAATTTTGTGCTGTTTCATTCACTATGTTAGAAAATTGGAAAATGTGTCTCTCCAAAGCTATTGGTTGTAAACTGTAAATATCTTTGGAAATCCTGATGCCAGAAAGAAAATTGTCAATCAAATGTCAAACCCCGTATATTCTGGATCAAGCATATGAGAAATCTTTAGATCTAAATTTTATTGAAATTCAGAAGTTGAAACAGGGGAATGTAACTGTCAGATCATTTAACTATCAAATATGGGGATTAAGAACTGTATGAACAAAAGTGTAAATTATCAAGAAATATCAAATTATCAGATATGTGCTCTGTCACACACCAGATTGTTCAACAGGCTGCTGTATTTATGCAAAATGGAAGGACTGACCCTCTTTATTATGGATTTTTTTAATTTTCTTTTTTAAAAGAATTGTTGAGCTATGTGGAGATATAAATTACCTTAGAAAGGGAAAAATTGCAGGAAAAACAAGAGGATTTAATCCAGTATTATTTATTAATGTATGGTGACCATAATTTTCCCTTCAGTAGAGAACACTCAGCAGCAGGTAGCAGTGCCAAAGCCTGTAAATGTCTTTTTGTTTTTAAACCTGAAATTGAAATAATTTGCAAATATTGAGGTTTCCATACATGTGCTGTAGCTGGTCCTGTAAGAAGTATTATAGTTTTCATTACTAGTGTCTTGCCATTGCTCATGGAACAGCTTCAACAACAAGATTACTTTTATTCTGCTACACAGAATTACATGGAAAAAATGCTCTAGATGACCCAAAAGTAATTCTTCCAAAAAAATTTTCAGGTGGTTAGTCTTGCCATCACCAATATCCAGACGTTTTTTGCATAGATTACTTGATGAGAAGAGCAGATTCTCAGCAGATATGTGTGTTGCTGCTGCACTGACTTCAGCACAACTGAGTCTTGTTGTCAGCCAAATTACATGTATTATGGTAGTTGAGATGGCACTATGAAGCTTTACTAAGCAAGTATAGAATATACGATCATGTGCATATCAGTACATAAAAATCCACTTCCTTTCTGGAAAAAAATCACCTGAGCTTGATTCTCAGTCTTTCCTGTTGTCTGTTGCTAATAAGTATTTCTAGATAACACGTGCTGGTTAAATTTTGATAATGACTGATGTCTACAATCCTTTCATAGTTTGTGTATGTGGATTTTTACCTACAATGCTCACTGTTAATTCACTTCCGGTACATTGAAGTTTATTCTGCTACTAAGCAATAAGGGATTCAAAGTCCGTAGAGTTTATTGTATTTTCATGATTGACAATCTGTACCATTTTAGAGCTGTTGAGCAAATGTAAAATGCTACTACCAGTTAAAGTACTTCAGACCAAGGAAAATCTTTTTGAACATGTGATGGAAGCACAGCTCAGTCTGTTACTCATTTTCATATTTGTGCTTTTTTAGCTTTTTCTGAGGTGCTTCAGATTAGCGATTAGTGATTGCATTAAGATTCAGGACAGGGTGTACTCCCTTTGGGGTCTCCCCAGCAGCTACTGATAAAGTGATTCCAAGTGACAGCACATTTTATAAATTACACAAGGAACAAAAATGTCTCTTACCTTTTAGGGATAAACATTTTCTAAAACGCCACAAAGTGAATCCGCCTTTTTTTTCATTAAACTGTGTAGTATAAGAAAAGATCTGGCCTTACAAATTAAAGAACATTCAGGGTAAAGCAATAAGAGTTTTCTTGTATCTGTCTTCGTTACTCATAAAAGTCTCCTCTGAGTAGTTTTTGTTTGTGCCACTTTTTGGAAAAAGTTATTGAGATTATTAATGCAGGGTTCTTCTCTGGCCATTTTTCTCTCAGCAAAATAACCAGTAATTCCTGTAGTACAAGAAAAATCTAGAGGCATAAGGCTGTAAGAGGCTGCAAGGCTGATGACTGCCTCTTCTGCTAGTCATGCTTTCCTCAACATAGCATAGGAGGGGAGGGAGGGGAGGGGAGAGGGGAGAGGGGAGAGGAGGAGGAGAAAACCTCCCGTGACTCTCTCTGCATCTCTCCTTCCCTGGGACAGAGATCCTGCACAGACATGTGGGCTGGGATGTCTGCTCAGATCTCACAGAGTCTTGATGGAGAAGCACTAGCAGAATTTGAAGGTGCTTGGCAAAACTCTCTCTTTGTTTTAACCACTAAAGATGGTGTATTTTCAGCTAAAAAATCTTTTAATCTATTGTATTTACATATTTTCATTACCTGTGTTGTCATCAAAGAAACACATTCTTTCATCCATTGACTTTGCTACTTTTTTGTTTGTTCCAGTTCTTAATGAGCCTTTTTGATGTCTTGGGTAAACATGTAGTTTTCTCACATCATTGAAGAGTGATGTGCTGTCTTCTGTAACACTGAGCTTGGAACTTTGACCCAAAGTAGCACTCAGTATAAAATGAAAATTAGTATGAAGATATACAAATCATGTTGGAATTTGCAGAAGTTAGAATATCATTGTACAATTACATTTCCATTTTGTCATTTTTCATGTAAACAGTTACAGCTTGCTTGAAATCAGGCTAGATTTTTTTCCACTTCATTTAATTGAGCTCCTCTATTAGTACAGAACAGTGACTTTAAATGCTGCAAGACAGAAAGTATAAGAATACTTAAAACCTTTCATTATCATGTGATGTGGATAGGTTGCCTTTATGAGTGGCCTGTACACATTTCTGAGTGTGATCTAAAAGAATATCCTTAATAGCAATATAATCTAGAAATTCTGTTATAACTCTGACCTTTCTTATTACTTCCATTTTTTTTTTTTTTTCATAATACTATCATGGTGAGGATTCATATTGCCAAAAAATAAGAATTAGCTGATAAAAGCAAATAAATTCATACCATTACATTTTCTCTCTGAATAAAAGTCTGTTTGCTTTTCAAAGATGAAACTGTCATGTAAAAATTAATAGCAAGTTGTAAAGGAACTGTAATAAAAATGAACAGAAAGAAAAAAAAGAATTAAAACCCACTTAGATTAAAAACCCACTGTTTTACATCAAAAGCCAACCATTTGTAAGGTGGCATCAACAATCACCATGTTCTGATATAAAGCAAATTATAGGTGTCAAAAAATTACCTCTTGATGTTTATAGGTGAAAGATCTCTTTGTACCAAATCTTAAGAGATTTTGTAGTACTTTTTTGTGTTCACACTCAGGGGTTTTATAACAATCAATTTTCAGATTACAAGAACTCTTAATCCTGGTTATTCAGTAACAACTCTCACGCTGAAGTCAGCAGCTTTATAAACAGGTACCCAAAATAGTTTTTGTCATATTTGACACTGAAATTAATTTTTTTTTTCCATTTGCTTCCCTCTTGTTTCAGGAGAGGACAAGTTGAGAAATTAGAAGTGGATCCTAGTAAATATTCGTTCCCTGATGTGACAAAGATAATCCAAGAAAAGGAACGAATTGGACAGGGACCTATTAGGCTACAACCAGAGAAGATTACAGAGACTAAGAAGAATTATGTCGATTTTGAAAATAATGAAGATGTTCCTCCCTTAATTTGAAACACTCTTAAATGATCCCTCTGTATGTGGCTTGTAGGTTGAGTTGTTTCCATGACTGTGTAAAGTAAGTATATAGCTGAAACTGGAAATACTACTTATCAATAACTTTGTTATGCCTGGGTTTTTGTGGCTGTTTTCTGTTAGTATATTGCTATATAAATTGGGATTTTTCTAAATGGTTTACTTAGTAAATCTTAAATCAAAATGGGAGCCATATAAGTCAGACATTGTTATTTCTTCAAAGAATTTACTGTAGCTTGAAAGGTGACATATTACTGTAGAAAAAGAGAGAAAAAAGAAAACACTGGTGACAAGATTTGTGATTATTCTCACTAAACTGAAGATAGCAAAAAAACTCCATCTATTCTGACAGTGGTTTTGGGGTTTTTGGTTTTTTTCATGAAGGACAACAATAAAACAAAACAGTGTATTCTGGGAGTGAGAGACATTGTTGTAACCTATCACACATTAGTGAATTTTCCAGGATAAAGCAGAGGTCCTGGATTCTGGAGCTGGTATAAGAATGACACTCCATGAAGATTTTGGGAGACAGTAATGCTGAACACAGTATCTCAGATGTGGCACCATGGGGAAGCTGGCAGAAATCAGCCAGACCATTCTGCTTCTTCTTCATGCAGCTACTCTAAACTATTCCATCTTTTTCAGGATCCCCTAAAATATCAAGACTAATTTTTACCTGTTGTGTAAGATAAGGTTTAGCAGCTACAATGGGATGATCTGTTTCTTTTCTGCCCTTCAGCCCATTTTTAGCAACCAAAGACTCCATTAACCTTTTTTTTTCCCTCAGCTTCTGAATTGGCCCATGAGTGTAACAGGCAGAACAAAGAAAAAATGTATATTGAATTACATTAGAAAATCATTGTGATTTGGTCAGACAAAATTTATTTTGTTTTTCTTCTCCTCCTCCCTGAGCCCCCGCCCCCCCCCCCCCCCCCCCCGACCCCCCCCGTCCCCCCCCCTGCCCCCCCCCGCCCCCCCCGGCCCCTCCCCAGCCCCTCCCAGTCCCGCCCAGTCCCCTCCCAGTCCCTCCCAGTCCCCTCCCG
>JANHGN010022466.1:0-36300 GCA_024605025.1 Megaceryle maxima | reverse complement strand
AAAAAAATTATTTTGAATTACATTAAAAAAAAATTGTGATTTTGGCAGACAAAATTTTTTTTGTTTTTCCTCCCCTCCTCCCCGCCCCCCCCCCCCCCCCAGTTTCCTGAGAAAACAAGGCTCATATCATTCTTAATCTCCACTCTTCCATACCATTTCTGTTATTTTCACCCTATGTGACTGGAAAAAAAGATCACAGAAATACTCATCTCCTCTGAATTTAGTGAAAACTGTCATAGAGTAGTAAAAAGGGATTCTCTTGATGCACCTGCTTTTGGAAAGAGAGAACTCAGCCATTAGGTATTCTGACAGTAGCCACTCAGCTAGTCAACACGTCAGTAACTGAACGCTATGTGCATATTAGCATACTTAGAATTATAGAATCATTAAAGTTGGACCTCCAAGATTAGGTCCAACCATTAACCCAACACTATCATGACCATTAAACCACGTCCTGAAATGCCACATGTTTTTTAAACACCTCCAAGGATGGTGATTCCACCAACTCCCTGGGCAGCCTGTTCCAGTGCCTAACCACTCTCAGTAAAAACTTTTTCCCTAATATCCAACCTGAACCTCCCCTGGTGCAAGTTAAGCCCATTTCCTCTTGTCCTATCATAAATTCACCTGGGAGAAGAGACCACCACCCACCTGACTGCAACCACCTTTCAGGTAGTTGTAGAGAGCAGTAAGGTCTCCTCTTAGCCTTCTTGCCTAGGTGGTAGTTAAATAAAGTAGGAGTCATGAGGCAGGGCTCTGGGAACCTGAGGAGAGTGTGGTAGTTATTTAGGAAATATGGTTAGACCTTGAGCTACTATGGAAGCAAAAGACAGATATTGAGAAGCCAATGGAATTTTGCAGAGGAAGGATCACAACAAATATTTCTGCACTGGATAATTGTTGAAATGAGGAATATGTAGGGGGCATATGACATAAAAACATAGGTAATCAAGCCTCATTAACTGTTGTCTGGAAAATGTTTGACTTAAGGATATATACATTCTTGGATGTCTCTTTTGACCTTTTTGTCGGGCAATGAGTATTCAATACTGTAGTAAAAAAAAGATACCTTTGGTTTTTTTACCAATTTTAAGGCCACTGTTACTTCAAAGAGGAAAACTCAAAGAGAAACCCCAGCCAAAAAACATAAATTCAGTGACCTACATTACCTTGCTAATGGATTTGAAACTGGTTTTCTGTAAAGGAAAACTTCATTTGGTCCTGCAGAAAGTAAATGCTTCTGATTGAAACCAGCTTTTGCTTCTAATCAAATGGGATAGAGCAAATGAATTCAACTTGGGAAGAATCAAGGAATATTTTGTGGTTAGATCATGTTTTCATCATTAAGGTAGAAAATTAATAAGCTGCATTTATAACTGAACCACTAAAATCTCACTTAAAATATGTTAAGTAGCAGTCTAGGTTCAGATAGTGCCCATAATATCCCTCAGCACATAGTGAAGTCCATGACAGATTCTTTGGAAATGCTGTATACATAATTGTGAAAAACATCATGCAAAAATCTTAGCAGTTAGAAAGAAAACATTGCTATTAAATTCTGGGAGTTTTTAGCCTCTCTAAGGTGTGTTATGATTCTCCACAGGTGTTTATTGAAAATAAAGATCAATAGGGGAAATTGATCTAAGATAATTTCTTTCCTTTCCCCCCCCCCCCCACACTAATGCTGCTTATACTGAGAGCTGAAAAGTAAATGTATATAACACGAAGACATAAACCAAAGCTGAACTTGCGAATCTTGTGATCTATTGTAGTATCATTTTGGATTTTTCTTGTGCACCCACTTATTTTTCAAATTCCAAAATAAATTATTCCAAGATATAAGCCTCTCAGCCCTGAAATCTATTTGATTGACTCTACTTTAGTAAAACATAATTCCTTTTGCAAAACACCCCTATTCACTATAAATTCCTAATCTTTTGGGCTCAGTATGAAAACGACGCCGTTACGTTTTACCTCTTGATATCACCAAATGGTTACATGCCTCGTGAGGAGGGGCAGGAGTCAAACCAGCTACACCTGCGACTGGACCGAGCGCCTGTGCCCGGCTGTCAGCAGCGCGAGCTGCCTTAGGGCGGCCTCTCGGGGGAGAGGCGCGGGGCTGCCCCGGGCCGGACACAGCCGGTCTCAGGCGGCTCCACCGGCCCCACCGCGAGGCACAGCCGAGCCCCTCAGCCAAGCGGGGGCAGCCGGGGGGAAAAGCAGGCTCCAGAAATGGCCGAAGGCGGCCCTGGCAGAGGAGGAGGAAGCCGAGGAGGGAGCAGCAGCAGAGGGAGCCCGAGGCCGCAGCAGCAGGAGGGGGCAGGAGTCGCTGCCGGCCCGGAGCAGGGATCCCCTGCAGAGCCCCCGGTGCAGCAGAGACCCGCCCTGCAGCCCGGGGATGGCCTGTACTCTTAAAAATTGGTGCCGATTCCTGTAACTCTGCATCCTTAGTAAGAAAAGGCAACAGATAATGTAATTTTTAGTGGTCAGATGGACAATCTGGGATTCAGGAAGAAAAGGATAATTTACTGCCTGCAGAAAAAGGGGCAAGAAACCCAAGAAGAGCACAGGAATCTCATCAGGTCATGCAGAGAGAACGTCAGGAAGAAAAAAGTCCAGCAAGAACTCAATCCAGCCACTGTTGTAAGACGTAATAAAAAAGGTTTTTACAAATACAATAACCACAAAAAGAGAGCCAAGGAGAATCTCCACCCATTCCTAGATGCAGGGGAGAACATCACCACTGAGCATGAGGAAAAGGCTGAGGTGCTAATGCCTTCTTTGTTTTAGTCTTTAACAGTCAGACCAGTTATCCTCGGTGTATTCAGCTCCCTGAGCTGCAAGACAGGGACAGAAAGCAGAATAAACCCCCCATAATCCAGGAGGAAGCAGTTAACAACCTGCTACACCAACTGGACACTCACAGGTCTATGGGTATGGATGGGACCACTCGAGAGTGCTAAGGGAGCTGGTGCAGGAGATTGCAATGCCACTCTCCATCATTTATCAGCAGTCCTGGTTAACAGGGGAGGTCCCAGATGACTGGTGGCTGGCCAATGTGACACCCATCTATAAAAAGGGCCTTAAAAAGGATCCAGGGGACTACAGACCTGTCAGCCTGACCTCCATGCCAGGTAAGATTATGGAGCAGTTCATCTTGAGTGTGTTCACATGGCATGTAGAAGACAACTAGGGGATCAGGCCCAGACAGGATCATGAAGGATGGGTCCTGCTTGACTAACCTTATCTCCTTCTATAACCAGGTGATCTGCCTAGTGGGTGAGGGAGGGTCTGAGGGTGTTGTCTACCTGGATTTCAGTAAGGTCTTTGATAACATCTCCCACAGCATTCTGATGGAGAAGCTGGTGGCTCATGGCTTAGATGGGTGTACTCTTTGCTGGGTTAAAACCTGGCTGGATGGCCAAGCCCAGAGAGTTGTGGTGAACGGAGTTGAATCCAGTTGGCGACTGGTCACAAGCGGTCCTCTCCAGGGCTCAGTACGGGGGGCCAGTCTTATTTAATATCTTTATCAGTGATCTGGATGAGGGGATCGAATTCACCCTCAGTAAGTTTGCAGCCAATACCAAATTGAGCAGGAGTGTTGATCTGCTTGAGGGTAGGAATGCTCTGCAGAGCAGAGCCAAGCTCAGTTGCATGAGGTTTAACAAGGCCAAGTGCCAAGTCCTGCACTTCGGTCACAACAACCCCAGGCAACGCTACAGGCTTGGGGAAATATGTCTGGAAAGTTGCCTGTCAAGAAAGGATCTAGGGGTGCTGGTCACCAGCTGGCTGAACATGAGCCAGCAGCGTGGCCAGGTGGCCAAGAAGGCCAACAGCATCTTGGCCTGTATCAAAAACAGTGTGTCCAGCAGGAGCAGGGAAGTAATTGTGACCCTGTACTCAGCCCTGGTGAGACCGCAGCTTGAATACTGTGTTCAGTTTTGGGCACCACAATATAAGAAAGACACTGAGGTGCTGGAGCATGTCCAGAGTATGGTAATGAAGCTGGTGAGGGGTCTGGAGAACATGTCTTATGAGGAATGGCTGAGGGAATTGTGGTTGTTTATCCTGGAGAAGAGGAGGCTGAGGGGAGACCTTATCACTCTCTACAACTACCTGAAAGGAGGTAGTAGTGAGGTGGGGGTTGTTCTCCTAAGTAACTAGTGATATGATGAGAGGTAATGGGCTTAAGTTGCACGAGAGGAGGTTTAGATTAGACATTAGGAAAAATTTCTATACTGAAAGAGTGGTGAGGCATTGTAACAGGCTTCCCAGGGAGGTGGTGAAGTCACCATCCCTGGAGGTGTTTGAAAAATGGGCACATGTGGCACTTCAGGACGTGGTTTAGTGGTGATGATAATGTTGGGTTGATGGTTAGACCTGGTGATCTTGGAGGTTCAACCTTAATGATTCTCTAATGTATGTTTTGATTCCTTTCAAATCTGTTTAATTTTGGTTGTGCAGAAATATAAATTTTGTTGACTTTGGGATGGGTGAAGAGGAAAAAATCCACAACCTTTTTGAAAATAAAATTCAGTAGATTTTTGCAGCAGATACAGAAATTTGTTTCCTGTAGTTCTCTTGAGTACTGTGGAGATTTTCTGATGTTTCTAAGAGGTGGACACATTGAAGGCATTCCTGTTCTTCTTCATTGCTTATTTCTGAAAATCTTGTAGGAGAATCCACCTCTTGGACCTTCAGACAGTTTTGATGAATTTGTTGAGATATCAAAAGACTGTGTAAAACCCACATCCATAGAGCCTAGTCATGTAAGATTATTTAACTTTTTCACAAGCAGAGAGCTATACAATTTAATCTCTGTTGTCAAAACAAAGGAAAATCCAATTGGATCTTTCCTTCTTCCAACTTGGTTCTCTTTTGCATTCTAGTGGATAGATAATGTTCTGTTCTGGGGGGAGGAGAAAAACAACAAAAAAAAAGCTGTATTGAGCTACAGTTACATCTTATAGGAAAAGTAACAGCAAGTACCAAAATATACATGGAAATACTGAAGAAAGGGTTGTTTCACATGGTACCATAATCTTGGGATCCAGTTTGAAAATGGAGTATATTCTGAGAAGCAGCTTAAATAAAATTGTTTATGTGTGTTTATGGGCCATAGAGAGTAAAAGCAGAGGTTGATCACAAGGAAACAGTCTACAAGCACAAGATGATACCAATGTCCCACAAAAGCATGAACTCACCTCAAAAAGTATCAATTACTGATCACTAAGGTAATGCAACTTTGAGAAAAGACAACATATGAAAGAGGACAAAGAACATACAACCAACATAGATAAAACAGACCCTGTATAGTGAAAATACAAAGAAGATAAAAAGGAATAAAAGATAGTTACAGCCCCCACAAGGAAAAGGAAGAGCAAGGAAGGAATAATAGCACCAACATTGTCTGCCCCAGTTAAGGGCATGGCAACTGATCAAAGCCATTGTACATCTTCAGCAGGTTGCTCCTACCTACAGCAGACAAAAATGTGTTGCTTTTTGATTAACCACTTGCCTCATTCTGCCACTGCAGTCTCAGCAGCTGTATGTGCAGCATTATCTCTTACTATGTAATTGGGTTAAGTAGATTAAAATTTCAGAGAGCACTGTGTGTGTATTGCAGTATTTCACCTCTAACTAGATGACTGGATGAATTTAAGCAGTATGCAGTGGGTAGATCTATTCATCATCCAGTAGACCAGAGATGGAGGGGATTAATGCCAAATTTTAACAGTCCTGAAAAGAAAGAGGATGTACAATGGTTCAGGAATGGCCTTGGATATGCCTCAAAATCTTCCACCTTCTCAAAAAGTGGACAATGGGATGTAAGTTTTGGATTTGTGCAGTCAGAACAGGAGTTATTTTGTTGATGCATAGGACAGAAGGAGTCTGGTTCATACCAAAGCTAAGCTGATTCAGCTGGGTAAAACCAAACCAAAAAACATAAACAAAACAACAAAAAACCCAACAACCAATAAAACAAAAACCAAACAAATCCAACAAACAACAAAAACAAATAAAAAACCCCCAACAACAACAAACAAAACAAACCAACAACAGCAACAACAAAACCCCAACAACAAAAAACCCCATAACAACAAAAAGCAGAAAATCTGTTACACTGTTACAGTTTAAAGCTATACTGCACTTAAAATTAAAGCTTTAGTGCAGAACAACATGCACTAAAATAGCAGAGCTTGATTCAAAACTGTCTTACAGTCACGGATGCTCAGTGTGGACATCTGAACATACACAGTATGGGTCACAGTATTGGGCATGCAAAATGTGCGTTCCCACTCCATGTTTTATGGAGAATTCCCAGAAGGGCAGGCTGATGAGTAGCAAATAAATTTCTTACTGAGTAATGAATAGTGAAAGGAAGCCCTGGGGTAGCCTGAGCATTAGTCTTTTTCTGAACAGTTGCTAAAGACCAGGTGTTAGCTGTCAAAGCTGGACTGTGTTTGTAGCTGTAACTTCCCCCAAACAAAATCATGAAATCAGTGAGTACAGAACAAGCCCTCTACTTTGTCTAGATGTTAGCATAATAGTGTGTCCTTGGCTAAGTTCAGATCTGCACACAGTGACAATTTTTCCATATAGGGCACTGTATGGACGCATCTCAACCCGTAAGAGACTTTTCTACTAGGTGACAACAGCTTTTCTAGCATGAAGCATAGGAAAATCATCATAACCAAGTCCACCTCCTGACTCCTACTCCCTTCTGGTGGGATGGGGAGAAGAAAATACAGCAAAAGGCTTGAGGGTCAAGATAAAGGACAGGGAGGGCTCACTCAGCAATTATGGTCATGGGCAAAAGGCAGATACAACTTGGGGAAAAAAAAACATTTTAAATTAAACAAAATGACCATCAATTTACCGATTGAATCAGAGTAGGACAGTGGTAAGGACAACCAGATCTTAAATATACCTTCCTGCCACCCCTCCCTTCTTCCTGGGCTCTGCTACCTACTTCCCCACAGCAGCGCAGGGGGGCAGGCAATGGGGATTGCAGTCAATCCCAGTCCTTTCAATGTTGTTTCTGTCACACCTTTCTCCTCGGGAGAAAAGCTCACAGTCCTTCTCAGGAATGTGGCATCTCTCCCACAGAAGACAGTCCTCCACATGTTTCTCCAACTAGCATAGGTCCATTCTGCAGGCCAAAATCCTCCTAGTGACAAACCATTCCAGCATGGGCTTCCCTCAAATTCATGGCCTCCTTCAGGATCAGTCTTCTGCTCCAGTGTGGGGTCCTCCATCAGCTGAAGATGGGATTCTGCCCCACTATTGATCTCTAAAGGATGCAAGGGCTCATGATGCCATCTCACCACAGGCCAAAGAGGAATGGCTGCTCCGGTGTGCCTCCCCCTCTCTGATCTCGGTGTCCATATGGTAGTCTCTTCCACTTTCTACTCTGCTCTAACACAAAAGAGCTCCCAAAGCAAAGGAAGTTGCCCAACAGGTTTTCCTCTCTTAAATGTTATCACAGAGGCACTGAGTTGCTCAAACTTGACAGGTGTGGGTCCAGTTTGGAGTTTCAAGAAGCTCCAAAACTTCTGAAAGCTTCTAACAGGAACCACACCAGTAGCTCCCTCCTCAACTACCAAAACCATGCGAGGCACAAACCCAACACAAGAAGTGCTTAAAAACTCCATAGCTCTAAACTGTAAGCATCTTTCTCCTCAGAAACTTCACAGAAAATATGTTTATAGGAGATGCTAGCGAACATTTGGTTAGAAAGATCTGAGCTACAGCTCTGCTTTGACCCTTGTTTTCATGCTCTCAGTACTACCCATCTGAAAGTCTACCAGCAGCATAATTATGCCTGTTTTACAGTGCACATAAATTAGTGTTGGCTCCTCTGGTTTTGCAACCAGGCAGGCAGCCATCTGACTTTTTAATTAAGGATTTCACTGAGATTGATAATAAAGTTCCATCATGCTTCCATATTTAAATGAAAGTGTATCAGCAGTATAAAATTTTCAAACAGAAAACATCCACAAAGATTTATCAGTCACCTATGCAGTACAGCTGAAGTCAAACATGACATCAGCTATGAAAGAAATCCAAGCTGTCTGGCTTTTTGCACAGAATCCCATTCTGCAGTGGAAATCCTCTAAGGGAATTAAGTCCATTTTTTTCACTCATTTTAATTTGATTGCCATGAACCTGAGACTTTGAATTGGACTTCTGAAAGATGCTGATATACTACATCATTTTTAGAACTTCCTGTGAGCTTGTGCTCAGTATTTAGCTACAGCTTCAGATATTAAATGCTTTTAAAAAGTATCACCTTCCCTAGTAAAAGCTATAGTCATCTCACAAAATTTATTTTTCAATATTCTGAATAAAAATATGTCTGTTTAAATCTATGCTTATAGTTTAGCTCAATCTGGAAATACATGCATGAAACTAAGTCACAGGTCACTGTCAAGCATTCTTAAAGTTTTCCAAGTATATCTCCAGTATAGGTCTATAGTGTTTTAGATCAATCAAATAAACTTCATTTTCCTTGCCACGAATTTTGAGATTCAGTCTGAACAGACTCAAAATGGTGGTGAATTGTCAAAGGTTCCTGAGACATGTTAAGATGTATCTTATAGGTGTGAACATGTAGCCAGATTACTTTGTGCTAGCTGTGTTAGGGTGATTTCTGTGGGGCTGATGGCAAATTCTCACACTCTATCAGCTGTGATAAGACATATAATTACATGCCTGATATCTGTAAAGCAAATTCTCCCTTTTTATCAGTGTTTGACAATGGATGCTTAACAACCTGGTTAATCAAAACCACATTATACTGCTAGAATTAATAAGGCACTGAAAGGGTTTAATGACTAATGGAAGCTTTTTAAAGCCTGTTTCAGAGGGATTACTTAGTTTAATATTTCCTCGTAAGTATCAGAGAAATGTTTGTCATGGAAGTCATAGTTATTCAGCCAGAGGAATTCTTCTGGGTCAACTGAACCCTGATAGCTCATCATTGAAAATCTTAAATCTAGTTCATGTTTCTTCGATAGCCAAAAGAGCTCGTTCTTCTTCCTCATTGTATTAGTTCAGGATTCGGTGTAGAGGATTCAAGGACAGATAGCAAAAATGACCATTTAAATCAGCTTGGGGCAGAAATAGAAGAGACTTTATTATTGGGAATAAGTTGGATGTAACAGGTATTAATCATAAGATTAAAGATTACCAAGTGTAGTTAGAGAGAGAGAAGTCTGCCTTTTAATGAGGTGTTGAATTAGCTTCAGTACCTGCTAGCTCTTGAGATATCAAACCTTAAATTTGTCACTGGGCCCTTGAATCAGGAAAAAAATGTGTACTTTGGTTGGACAGATTACGATTCCAGGTTTATTTCCTTGGCTGTAAAGATTTTCTGTGCTTTTCTTTGACCTGGACCTTTTCTCAGATTGGGGAAAAAAAGATCCAAAATATTGTTTAATCTGTCCAAGGAATGAACAACTGTGTATCAACACAAGTATAAATGTTCTACCCACTGCCTGTGCTGCAAAATGGTCTCACTGCTTCTGTACTTCCTTGTGCATACTGGGGCGTGACAATGGGTCTTTTCAGGTGGTTCTAGGAATCTATTGCCTGACATTGCAAATGAGAGCAAAACAAATGGAGACAAGCAGGAGACCCACTTTAAAAGTACTGTCCACTTCTGAACTAAACCAGACTCCACCAGTCCGTCTCCAAGCCATTGTTGCTTGTGAATGTGGTGCTGGTTTGCATCTTTCATACTGATTTTACAATTCTTGGTTTATGATCATAGAAACTTCCCATTTGCTTTTTGCCAAAGGAATTTGAGTAAACAATTTGATTTGCAAAGCAACTCTTAAATTCTTCATGTAGCATCGTTCATCGTCAGGATCAGTCTTTTAAAGTAAAATGTCTTTGCAATAAGAAATCTCCATCACTCAGATACACAGGTTCTTTGCTTGAGGACCCAATACATCATGCCCTGCAATTTCTTAGAAAACCCCGAGCTTTAGTGTTTTATCTACTGAGGGGTCCTGGAAGCTTACCATACATAGCTCAGCTTTACTGATACTGAAATTATTGGTGATCCAAGAGTCAAATATTGGAAAAGTTGTCCTCATCTTACAGATGAGCACATGAATAATCTTACATAAAGTGACATATGTCATTCACCCGATCCAACAATGACAGAACTGAGGATATAACTCAGAAGCCCGTCACTTGAGAACAGGAGGCACAAATACACTGATAAAGTTCTTATGCCATTGCCCACAGCAGTAGGTATGAGGAAGGCCAGATGAAGCCAAATCAGAAGCTGATTTAGCCCAAGAAGTGGCTCCACACCCAGCCGGACATTTCATATCTCAGCCAAATGCAGCATGTGCAATATACCCACCACTCGGGAGGGGCCTGTGTGACTCCCTTTCCATGCCTTCTAACCCTCTAGGGGAGGCAGGACCAAGACTGTGGTTCTCTTGCACACTCGAACCAAGCTCAGTCCCTTCCCCCCTTATTCTGGAGGAGGCAAAATTTAATTTTCCATGCCCTGCTGGGGCACATGGAGCCTGTTCTGTATAAGAAATGTTCCAAATAGCAATCCTTCCCTGATACAATCTCAGACAGAAAGCACCTGTAGGATATCCCGACCTAGGGGCTAACATGCAATTATCTTTGATGGAACATTCCTCTGTGAATCTATGTTGTCATTATTTCACACTGACTATGCTTACAATTCTGTATCCTGTTGCTACAAGCTTTGTGCTTTAATTATGTATCTTTTGAATATTGGCTTTTGTTTATTTTAAGCTTATCAACATTTCCTTGGGAATTCCTAGTTCCTTTGATTCTTCCTGTTGACTTTGTCAGAATTTTTTCTGCTTTTATAGTATCCATGAATGACCAGGAAAATATATAAAAGTGTTTGCTCCATGATTTTACACAGCAGCATGTTAGCTTTCACTTTCCTACAGATTCTTAATGGACTCTTCTCTTTTGAACACTGTCAAGCACTGAGCCTTCATATTTATAAAGCTATCTACATGGAGCTCAAATTATATTTCCTGAATTTCAATAGCTAGACAAGAACCTGCCACTGTGTGATACTGACAGATCAAGCTGGATTAGGTAGAATTATTTTCCCCTTCTTATTTAGAGAATTTGAACTATTTTTACATTCAACCACCCAAACAGTTGGGATTTTCAGAAATTTTTGCACCCTTCTTAGGCATTTTGAGATATGATTACTGCAAGGCATTTCGTCCCCTAGAAATTTGTTTTAGTGAATACTGTCATCTCTTTCTCTGGACTTTTTGAGAAGCTGTTAAGCCGCTCAACTTTGAGTGCAGGTCTCTCTGAGGATCCACAGATAATCCTCCATTGTGAAAACTGAACATTTATTCCTACTCTGCTACCTGTTGTTAAGAAATTCTTAAACCTTGAGATGACCTTCTTATGCCATGACAGTTTAGTTCCCTTCCTAATCTTTAAATCTTGTCAAAAGCTTTTAGAAAAACTGAGTGGTTTATATCAACTAGAACATCCTTTTCCACAGGTTCATTAAAAATACTTCTGTTTGAGTTGAAATATTGACAGTAAGACTTTTAAGAGACCAGTGATTTCAGTTGCTTTAATTTTTAGTATCTAATCTGAGATACCTTTAGAGGGCAGTGATTTTTCCCTTTTTCAGTAAGTGCCAAGACCCTACCTTTAGTGATTCCCTTGGAGGAGTTTACATTTGAACATACAGAATCATCAGTTCCTGCTTAAAAACATGGTTTGGCTATGTGGAAATACACATACAGAAGGTAGAATACAGTGGCATTTCTGATTATGCTGAGAACAAAAGCTGGTCACAAAACAACATGGTAAGGAATTTCAAATCCACGTTTCCCAAAAAGCAAATAGGCTCAAAAAAGTTGCTACTACTTGCAGAGAAAGTAGAGAAGAGAGCTACAGTCCTCCCCGCTGCTGCACTGGAGTTGAGAAGGGGGAAGAACATGTTGAGATGCCAAAGGCACTTTTATCCATGTCACTTCCTGGCAGTAAATTGCTGGGACCTTTGCACCTACTGATTTCACTTCCACAGCAATCTGGCTGTTTTTTTTTTTTTTGTTGTTGTTTTTTGTTTGTTTTTTTTTTTAATTATCATTTCAATTGAAAGGTCATTCCTGCAGAAAAGTTCTCCAACAGCTAGCATTGCAAATTTCTACTTTTACCTTTAGAAACCTATTTCCAATTTTTTTTTCCCCCAAAGGAAATGAGCTCTTACTCTACACTAGAGGTGTAGAAAGCTGAATGTTCTCTTGTTCCCTTTAAAACTGAAAGAACCTATCATTTTCATGTCAATAGTCTTTACTATATCCACTTTGTACATCATTTTCATGTCTTTGACTATATGACAATTAACAAATTAAGATCTGCATATGATATATCTTTCTGGGAAATGGTAAGAGGTTGAGCAGAAGCTTTACCATATTCATCAAATTCATTGGCATTTTGGGGAGAAGCAATTACAGTGGTTCCACTAAATTTATTACTGCACTCTGTCAGGGAATTCAGACCTTGACAGTTTACCCTCGGATATCCTGACAGTGTAATACAAAAATATGGCGGACCATAAAAAATGCAAGTTTTTTAGACCTTAGTCAAGAAACTCATTGTGAATTCTGTTGAAAAAAAAATGGATTGAAGTATAACTTGGGAGTCTAAATATAGCCTTTCAAATGGCAGTAGCAAATACATCACTGAACCTGAGAACATCAGTTGGGTGAAAGAGTTACGGTCTGCAATACAGGATTTGCAAACAGGTGCTAATTCCTCTTCTACTGAATCCTTGTGAACTTGAGTAGTTTATTTTGGTCTCCTCCTTCATTCTAGCATTTCAGGACAAGAAAGGCTGTGCAGTCAAGAATCCAACTGCATCTCCATGCGTAGGTGTTGAATCTCTGGAAACAAGGTCTAATATAAATTCTTGCAGTACTTGTGCATATAAATCCACTGATGCACCACTAACTGATGCTAAGGGTGTATGTGTCACACCTCACACAAGTGGGACAAAGGAGAGGAGAGAAGAGGAGAGGAGAGGAATAGTAGTTCATTTGGAAGGGACCTACAACAATCATCTAGTCCAACTGCCTGACCAATTCAGGGCTCACCAAAAGTAAAAGCATATTATTAAGGGCACTGTTCAAATCCCTCTTAAACAGTGACAGGTTTGGAGCATTGACCACCTCTTCAGGAAGCCTGTTCCAGTGTTGGATCACACTCTTGGGAAAGAAATGCTTCTTAATGCCAAGTCTGAACCTCCCATGATGCACCTTTAAACCACTTCCACATGTCATGTTAATGGACACTGGGGAGAAGAGTTCAGCACCTCCCTCTCCACTTTGCCTCCTCAGGAAGTTGTAGAAATCAGTGATGTTATACCACAGCCTCCTTCTCTCCAAACTAGACAAATGCAGGGTCCTTAGCTGTTCCTCATAGGACATGCCTTCTAAATAGCTTTGTTGCTCTCCTCTGAATGCAAAAGAAGAGGACCTTCATTCCCTTTCACAGATTTGCTTAAAGTTTAATTGTGAACAGCAACTTTACTCTGTGTTAGTTTGGAGAAATAGAATCCAGCCTGGGTAAGAGAATCCAGCCCTTCTATGAGGTTGATGGGGACCTGCCATGTTGGCCCATGTTCACTGCCATATATAAAGCTGCCCAATCCAAAAGAGACAATGACAGCTAGTGTCCTTCCTCCTGCCTTCACATGTAGTCCTTCCCATCCATGACTTAGATGTAAGGAAGAAGTTCTTTACCATGAGGGTGGTAGAACACTGAAACGTGTTGCTCAGGGAGGTAGCTGAGGCCCCATCCCTGGAGACATTCAAGGTGAGGGTTGATGAGGCTCTGGGCAACCTGCTCTAGTTGAGGATGTCCCTGCTCTCAGCAGGGGGGTTGGACTAGATGACCTCTAGAGGTCCTTTCCAACCCAGACATTTCTATGATTCTATGACTTTGTGGCAAACACATTTTTTTCCATCATGTTGCAAACAAGCAACATCTGAAAAGACCAGTGTTGCTGTGGCAATGTCAGTGTCAGTTATGCTGCTGTGTCAGTTCTATTACCTTACTCCTTCTCACATTGTCCACCAAGTGATTAGTTTATGGCCTAGGAAGGAGAGTACTGTTGACTCACCTAAATATAAGTGATGTACTTGGGTCCCTCATAGTCAATGCAAAGACAAATGAACTTCCAGAAAGTTTCTCTATAGGGTGAGTAGGCTCCTAACATAGACAGTCTGATGGGAATATATGTCTAACTTCTTTTGCAGACAAATCCAAGTACTGCATTACTGACTTTTTTTTTTTTTTTTTTTTTTTGTATCTCCACATTGACTTTCACATCATATAAAGTTCACTATGAAAATGTCTGGAGAATTCCATGCTGCACCCTATGGCCAAAAGTAAAATAATTTTGAAGGAAACAAATACCCAAGATCTTGTTACACCTACAAAATGAACAGAAATGCATTAACATTCTGCATCTTCGTCTGACATTTCCAAATATAGCAAGTCGAGTTCTAATGCAGAAAAATGCTGATTATTATTCTTCCCCATCCATGATCTTATAACCTTGCACCAGGAGGAAAGATGAGCCAGTACTGGATTATGACCTAGAAAACTTTTACCTGTATTTATTGGTCCCACAAAGGAAAGTTTTATAATCAATACAATGGGGTTTCTTTGCATTCAGCCACTGTTCCTCTACATTTAAAAAATACATTTCCAGGTTAACCTTCACTATGACAACTTTGCTATTTGAGACATAGCCAAGTGGTTTAAGGAACTGAAACATAAAAACAAATATGTTCTTGCCCTGTTTGGTTCTGATACTACATTTGTTTTGGGATTGTGAGTTTGAAGAACAGAATGTATGTTGTTGGAAGGACTGGATTTGGTCATCCCTGGGGGAAAAAATTGGCATCTCCTACAAGAATGAAGAGAACAAAATTAAGGGAGAATGAAGGATCTTGCTAGAGATGGTCCTGACAGCCTGGAGGACAGATGGAGCAATTGTAGGACACCCCCTTTTAGACACACAGTGGATGAGGATTTACAGAAAGGCTAAAGATACGCAGGAGGGGATCTGTGGGGAGTTGGGTGTATTAGCAACTACCAGCTGGCTTATGCTGGATTTCAGAAGTAGGATACAGTTTTGGTCAAACATTTATTGCTTCTCATAAGCCTCCCACTTCAATATCCATAGCATCATGCTCCAATGATGACAGCGAGCCTTCTGGTTTGGGGCTTGAATGAGTATTCATGTAGGAAACGTGAAGAAAGTCTGCAGCATCTTGGGCACAAGTCCGAAGGCATTTGGCTGGTAGTAATGGAGGGACTCTTATAGCAAGTGCCTCATCTTGAGCTCTTCAGGCAGTGGGAGTCAGCTGACAAGTGACACTGGAAGGCTGAAGGCAAATGATCCACAGCATGTGATACTCAGCCATTCTTAGCCTTGCTCTTTGATAAGAAGGAAGGATTTGCACAACTTTCTGGTGAAATTAGCTCATAAACCCCAAACCTTTGCTTGTTAAATGCATGACATGCCAGTTGTTTGTACATGCATCTCATTAGCACCGGATTTGAAGACATCTCTGGGGAGAGCCAGAGGGTAGGGGAAGCATCACATTCTGCTTGTTTTAATTTGTCAAAACCATGTCATTTATGTTAAATGCCTTATTAGCCAGAGCCTGACTTTCTGACATGCAAAAATACAACCCTTTGAAACTAAGCTGTCCGGATTATGTGAGACCCAAGACACATTTCTTCCAGCCTTGCAATGGATTAATCTCTGTTACCAGCTCAGTGAACATTGACATCTTTTTTGTTTGATAGCTCTACACATTTAGTTGCTAAGCAAACTGAGATCCCTTTTTATTTTATTTTTTTTTGCCCTCTGGATGCATTGCCAAGATGCAGTCAAGTAGCAAAGCATTTCAGTTGGGTATTTTGTGGAAGAATTTGAATTTGGTTATGTCTTCCATGTATTCAGCTCGATTCACTCTTGTTAGTTTAAAATCCTAAGCAGTCTTAAAGTGGGACTTGTGCAAGCACTCCATTTAATTGAGGATCTGTATGTTTCAAGAGTTTCTTCCTACCTCAGCCAAATTTTACTTAAATGAAAAGTACTCTTAATAATCAGCCCTTTTCATAGGCTACAGCACATCCTAAGGGCTGTCCTGCAGATTTATCATGCACAGTGCAGTCTCTGTCATGCCTATGCATGGCCTACACAAGGTTGCTTCACCAGTTTGCCCATCTTGTGTCCTGATGTTTCAGTTTCTTCTAATGATGGACTGTCTGATATGTGCATTACCATAACTGACAGTCTTACAGAAGTAAAAGATTTTGCAATCTCTTTTCTGATGGGAAATTGTAAAGGGAGAGCTGCTATTGCAAGCCCCACTGATAGGCACATTTGCACAGTAGCCAGAGGAGGAGTGTACAGAGGAGCCAGATTGGGAGAGTGGAACAGGGCACTTCAAAATGCCAGTCACCTTTGAGAACACAAGCCTACAAGGATAAAAGTCATCCAGGAAGCTGAGAGGTGAACATGTGCTGTGAAAAGCTCATTAAAAAAGCCCTAGACACGGCTGCAGAAGTTAGTAATAGAGCTGCTGTAGTCAAAGGGGCCATTGCATATAAAGGACGGGCATTTTGCAGATAGGACATGTGAGGTGATTCCTCAGTCAGCATATCACTGGTAACATACTTTCGAGCAGCTTCCAACTGTGGGTGCAGTCAGATAGCATTAATTTATCCTCAGACTCTCTAGAAATAAGGCTGATGTACTCCACTCGTGTCCACAAGCTTGTTCTAGTGCAAAGTGGGGCAGAATATCACCATGACTGTGAGGTTTTGCTTCCTTTGCATCAGGCTCAGAGAACGGTGGGAAGCAAAACAGCAAAAATCAGCAAGTTCAATGAGCTCAGGAGCAGTATAATTATGGCTGATACCATGTAGAGCAGACACATTTTTTTGGGTGATGTGAAAGGCAGAGGTGACATTTCACCTAGTGATATCTGTAAAAATTTTCAATGATTCCAAAGATCCTCTAGCTCACTGCAGCTATTGTGCTAGCTCCAGATGTCTGGTTAGCAGCAAATTACTGAATGGATAAAAAGCCACAAAATATAAAGAGAAATGAATGGAATATCAAGGACTCCAGAGACAAGGGATACTGAAAGTCATGGTTGCCCTCAGAAAATCAGCTCATCTCTAATGCACACACCTGGCATTCTTTATTCAGTCTGTCTTGTCTTTATATAGAAAGACAGAAGGAATGAATATATGTATAATTATAATATAGGGTTCAATTTGCACTGAAATGAACCATCTTAACTGTAGGAATTCCTGATTTTTTTATGTGCCTAAAATATCTTCTTTAAATAATACTTGTGTTAATCTTATTTTTATTTTTAATGTATTTGATTCTGAAAAATAATTTAAACTCCAGAGATGCCTTCAAAGAAGTCACAGACAATTATAAGTTCCTGCTTAATATTCATCAGAAAAAGAAAAGAAGCTGTTAAAACTATCCATGGTCTGTGCCAGAGCTCCAAATGTCTTCTCTGAAAACTAATTACATCTTGGCATATGGAGTCCTGGCAAAAGTGTTGCAATAAAAATAGAGGACAAGAAAAGAACTAATTCCCTCCATTTAAAAAATAATTCATAAAGCAAATCTCCTTGGTGTCCTGCTGCTTGCAAGCTGTTAATATAGAGGAAAAGGGAACGTTTCCTAATTTAGTATGGACTTTCTTCTAAGAACTGCCAATTCTTTAGATGCTGGGGAAGAGCTAGAGTAGCAGAGCTGCCCAGAATATCAGTATTATAATTGTTTTTGTCAGTCTCTGCTGCTTATCGGCAGAGACACTGTAAAATAATCCAATTAAAACAAGCATCTCTTGTTTGGAGATTTGAACACTAACACAGAAATCAAGGCTCCAATGAAGAAAATGGGAGTTTGTCATCAGCTTCAGTGAAACCACAATTAAAAGAATTGCTCTTGATACTAGAAATCATTGATGGTCAAGAAGGACATTTGAAGTATACGCTTAAAACTAATTTATTAATTAAATCACATTGACTAATATGGGACATTATGTTGGAAGTGTAATTGTCAGACACTTCAGGGAGGTTCATCTCATCTACCTTTAGATTTCTACCGTATACATGTTTGTCTCTCTCCTAGCCCTATCCATACTTTTACAGCCATGAATAGAAATAAACAGCTTAAAGATGTAATCTACTTTTGGTGTTTATGGCAAAGTAACTTTTTCTTCAGATTATCTAGAGAAAGACTGTAGGACACGTGTCCTATTAAGTTAATGGTGCTGATTCTCCACACAGGTTGTGGAAATTGTTCCTGGTGCATTTTCTGCCTGGGGGGCAACTAACACATTCCCAAGTAGTCCCCATACACAGCTTGAGGAGCTAACACAAGCCAAGGTCATTTGTCATGGCACTGTAGATGCAGCTAATCTATTTCACAGGGGAAAGAACTTGTTCATACAGAATTGAGAAGCTGCCCTTTGTGTCAGATAAGTAGGGATGTAGATAAAAACTAAGGCTTGGTCCACTTTACAGGTTAGCTTTGGAGATGTCTTGTATTCAGCCATATGAATGACTTTTGTACCTCTGAGAGTAGCTGAAATTGGTTTTATCTTCCTCATATAAAAACTATTCTATGGCACAAAATTTCTCTGATGGCAAGGGCAAACGTGGCAATCAAGCAAATAGCATTGTGCATTGTAAAGTGAGATTGACAAGAAAGTACTGTCAGCAGCAATAGAACTGAATTTCCTTGCAATTTTGATGCAGTGTGTGGCCTCTCTGAGCCTGGCCTGGCAGGCAGGAATCTAGAACACCTAGAAAACAAATTCAACATTTTGCAGCTACTGGTCAACCCTTGGATTACTTAGAGAAAATGGGAACCCAGTTGTGTGCTCAATGCATGTCTGAATGAGAAATTCCAGCATTTATCTTAGTGCATCTGTTTTTATACAATAGCAATATAATTAGTATTTTGACATTCATACAGAAGGAGAGTTGAAGGTAAATAGATACTGACCTGTCTGTCACATGGTGACAGCACGTTCCTGAATGTTTCTCGGATTTCATGCACTTTGTGCCTTTTAGTGCTCAAGTATTTTTCTTCATAGATTTATTTAGAATAAAACTAATTTTGAAATGCTTGTGACATTGGGTATGTTTTTATGAAATTCAGTCTGACATAGAATAGAGATATATTAGTTTACTTAACACCATGGAGAAAGTCAGCTTCAGTCATATCAGTCCCAGATCAGTTTAGAAGAGTGATTTTTCTAGAGCCTGAGTACAAATGCTGTATAAAGGATAAGGAGAACATTTTGACCAAACAACAATTTTACAGGAGATATTCTTAGACTCAGTCAAGAGGTTGTAATTCCAGTGCCACTGAAATAAAAATGACAACTTCAAATCACCAGGACTACTTAAGAATTTTAATTAGCTTCCACGTTAATATTTTTTGTCTATGTCACCTGTCACTAGGAGTCATTTGGGAAAGACACTCATGCATCTTTAATCTATTTTCATTATATATGATGCAAATGGATTATTTTTCATTTTAAAGCAAAACTATTACTGACTGTGCTCTTGGTGATTAGACAAAGCTCTGTTAACACTTGCTACCTGTGCTACTTTAGATTTTGATCTATTACACAGAATTATTGCATGAGCTTCTGGATTCATTTCGACTGAAATGAAGAGGTGGAGTCATATCTGTTATGCTTGAAATTAAGGAGGTGTGTTATTTGGTTAGCTTAACATCTTCTGCATTGGTGAGGATAGTGTGATATCTAGGAACACTGCCCCAGGGAAAACACCAAGAAACTAGTCCCTTGTATTGGTTACACAAACAATTATTCAAATTTACTGCAATTTTAACAAGACCGTATTATTTCTACAGCTTCACCTTGTATTTCATTACCAAGGACAATTGTAGCAAACAAACCATTCTCATTTATGCTAATGTTTCTTTTTATTTTGCTTTTCATTTAGCAAACAGGGTTGCACTAATTTTCCTCAGCAACAGGAACACTTCAGTCTATTAATAGAAATAGATGTTCAATGTTCAGCTATCAAATTATGTTAAGCATATTTCTTATTCCAGATTTTAAAAGTAATAAAAAGGAATAGAGGGTAAAACTTAATTAAAAAAAAAAAAAAAAAAAAAAAAAATTATCCTAACACAATGACTGCAAATAATGAGATTTGTGAACATTTCATAAGTACCTAGTGGTTTCTCCCATGTTTGCAAATAATAGGGCACCACTCAAAGTCAGAGAATGAAATGCATGCATTAGATTCACCAGGCAATGAATTGGTTTTTAGTGAGAGCTGCATAGAGTCATTCAGGGGATAAGAAGGGTGGCCTGCAATGCTTCTGCAAGAGCTAGCAGCACAGACTGAGCGTGGTCTGGGCTCCAAAAATCACACACTGCAGTGAGAGCCCTAGATTCAGCCTCCACACGGGGAGCCCACAGGCATTGCTGAAACACTGACAGTCTGTAAACAGCTCCTTAAAGAGCTGACAGACAAACGCAGACCCTTTAATCCAGCGGGTAAAAGTGCATCAAGACCCAGTGGCTACACTGACAGGAATGCAAAAATGAAGCTAATGTTTAAGAGGGCAATTAACCATCACAACTTCGTGATAAAATAGAGAAAGTCTTCATCATTTCAGGCCTTTCAAATATGGTTGAATGCCTTCCACTATAAAAATTATAAGTGAACTCTAAGTTCCGGTACATTCTGGGTCTTGTGATATGAAATTAACAACAGAACGACTGACCTCCTCCCTACCACATTGAGGTACTTGTTTAATTTTTTGAGGGAGATGATGTAAGCTTCCCTATAATCTGAATTTCATCCTTTGCCCTGCTATCCTACTTCCTACCAATGATTCACCTTGAAGTCCCTTATGAACTTTACTGCCTGGTGGTGCAGACAAGCCCCACTGCTCTTCTGTAGATTGTTGCAGATGGCCTTTCCGTGAGCAGAGCAGGAAAAGGTATCACTTCCATTTAAACAGGGAGAATTGAGTCTGAACGGAGGTCACATCAGTCATGTTATGATTCTCCAAAAGCCATCAAGTCCTCCTACTGGAGTGGTCTTGGATTATTCAGTGTAATGACCAAGAGAGAGATCTGGTGTAAAAAAAAAGAAATGGGATCAGTATGAAGTGGCATGATTGCAGGACAGGGCTCTGTGTCACTCGTGAGTTAAAACTCAGACTGTCAGGAACTTAAACTGTCAGTGAAGCTCAAAGTCATCTCATCTCATTTAGAGCAGAATTAGGGTTGCTGTGCGTGGTGTTTGGAAATAGCACAGTATGTAAATGCAATTAAACCAGCATCACTGATGACTCTGAGAAGCTATACCAGTGGAATGCAGCAAAGCTGCGGTTCTGAGGCCCCCCTTCCACTTCCCTTGTGGAGCTACTCCTTAGAGAATGAGATGTGAACAGCCATAAAGACTTCAGTCTTTTGCCCTTCATGGCTGATGTGGCTTTTAGGCTACATCCCAGTGTGGTCCTGCTGATAAGACTTTCCTGTGCCCACCCACACACCCTTGGATGAGCCCAGCATCTGGTTCCCAGCACTGCTGTGGGATGCCCCAGAGCCATAGGATTTAGAGCCCTGAGGGCACATAGAGATTGTTGCAGTTCCTCAAGGTCAGAACAGCTATACCCAAATTTTTCTTAGATGTTTGCCTAATGTGCCTTTAAAAGCAGTATCTATTGCCATGTTGTTTTTGTTGCTGTAGGTTAAGGCACCACCATTTGTTCCGCCCTCGGTGAGCTGAAAATACTACTCATCCTTGCCACGGCAACCTTGCCTGTATGCCATGCCTGCATTCTCCTGTATGCCATGCCAAGTGTCAGCCACACTTTCCCACTGCTTCCCAGTTGATGCTTTCTCCAAAACAGTGCCCTTTTCATAAAATCATGGAATACCAGGTTGGAAGAGAACTCAAGGATTATCTGGTCCACCCTTCTTGGAAAAAGCACGTTCTAGACAAGATGGCTCAGCACCCTGTCTACCCTAATCTTAAAAGTCTTCTTTGGACATTTTGATCTAGTTTCTCTTTCCAAAAGCTTGTGTTGAAACTAAACCTGACTTGAATTTGAGATAATATTTTTCCTAAGGGCTGTGCAAATGTTTGTGGAAGGTAATCTCAGCAGATAAATTCAACTATGTGCATCCACCTGAAATTTTCTTCTTCCTAGCACTAAGCCTTCTTTTGAAATTGCACCGGGAAGATGAGTAAAGGGTTTGTTATGTTAAAGAATATGAAACCAAAGAGTAGGGTGGTTTACTGTCATTGGTATTACTCAATCACTGTGTGGGAAACAGGGATTTCTAAAACCACAGGATTAAGGAGGATTCTATAGACATCTCAACTACTTGACAGCCAGTACAGAGAAGGACAGCATGTGAAGGCAGTGATATTTGAATAGTCAACATTGCCAAAGATAAAGATCCAGACTGAAAAGAACTGTCCTACTTTGGAAATGTCTTTTTAGTGCGCAGAAAGAATATAAGAAAAAGAGTGTCAATTAGGATGCTTGACTTTTTGTTGTGCACAGTTTGGGAAATGCACTGATAGCAATTACAAGCACCGATGAGATTACAGAGAAAACTGGAGAACGGGGAGGCATTTAGGGCCCTGTTGATCCCAGTAATGCAGGTTCCATATTAGGTCATGTGGGAGATGATTCTCTGCAGAAAGCCTTTAGCTTGAGGCGTGCTGTCCCAGATGGATGTAAAGGGATACAGTCCAGAAACATCACCTTATCACAGTCTGTTTTGAAGGGATGCAAAGCATGTGTCCTATCTATTTTGATCCGAGGTTGAATGGTGAAGACAAGTAATAAAACCTAGTGATATGATGAATCAAAACTTAAGCCTGGAAACCAGATCTGTCGAAGTTGAGGTGTTCACTCTACCCATATGTTTGACAGTTATTTTGCATAGTATAAACAACCAAGTATATATAAGCTTATATACATATATAAACATATAAATGTATATATATACATGTATTCTAAATCACCAACATGTCTGCCAACAAAACTTACCAAATACAAACACTATTGCAACGTTACAACATTATCTATTTCTTCTGCATGCAGCCCAAAACACCTTCTTGGAATGATGTCTTTATCTGCCACTCATTATCCTTGTTGATAGTAGCTGCACTATTTTTCTCTGTTAGGTACTTATAATATGACTTGCTATCATTCACTGTGCCTTGCAGGCACAAGGGCAAAGTATTGTCCCTTTGCTGAAGAGCACTGAAAGAGTATAACTGTAATCATAGACATGTGTTTCCTATTTGAGGCTTGGAGTTCACTAATTTCAAATCTAGAAGACAGCATTAGTAAAAGCTCTGCTCCTGACTGCATTGCCAGCTGGGGCAGCTGGGGAGGGTCTGCAAAGTGGGGCAAACAAAGAAGGAGGCAAGGGAATCCAAGTAATTTTGCTAAGGAGGAAAAAGTAGGATGATGTGCTGCAAAGGATATTTTCCATTGCAGCAAGTGGACTATGTTTGAAATCCCAAAGATATTTTCAGAGTTTAGTCACTACAGGAATGCTTTATTCTTTCCTTGATTTCTGTGAAAATTTCTGTTTTATGTCAGCAGGAGATCCTCTTGCTGTCTCTGTCAGCCTGAGGACCATCACTGAAAACGACATTGCTAATCACTTCCCAGTGTCAGTCACTATCCAAATGAGTATTACTCATTTTACAAATTTTATTCTTTCTGTCCATCCACCTTTTCCTCTTTATTGATCATCATCAGCTTAATGACAGCAAATGTTGCCAGACTGGCCTTGAAGGCTCCAGCTCATCTTTTTTAATCCAGGAAGACTACAGGCAGCAGTGGTACAGCTTTTGTTTGCTCTTCTGCTAAAATCCCTTGTTCCCCAATGCCAAGGGCCTGCAGAGAGCATAAGGAATTGAATATCTGCCTTCCCTGTATTTATGCTGCTAATGAAAGAGGCTCATGGACACATTCATTCTGGGACACAGACAGTTTTTGAGAAATGGAATTGAGAGCACAGCTCATTTTGTCTGGGTAACTCATCAGTGAAGACAATCAAACTTGTGATCAAACCTCCAGGCTGCTTGCAGACTTCCTCTGGGGAGTTTACTGTGAGGGAGGGGAAGCTGTATGATAACATGAATTAATGCAAGAGCCTGTGCATAACTCCCTCTCTGGGAAGGGGACAAGGTGTAATTGGAAGGTGCAGAGACAGATAAGCGAGCACTGCAGAGTTAACCAGCATATGTACACAATATGTACTACAAATCATACAGCTGGTGGGCTTTTGTCGAGGTCTTTCAGTAACAAAGTGGTCAAATTAGATGGTTTCTATTCCCTCACCAGTGTCCTGCATCACCAGTGCTTGTGGGAGGGCACTGGGGGACAGGCTACATTCCTTGAAACATGATTCTCCTCCATACTAGGTAAATGCTTACTTGGATCTTTCTTTTGGCCCACGAACATTGCCTTTGTCTTGCTTCATCACTGTAGTCCTGATGTGAGTCTCCATCACAGCTGCATATTGGGAAAGCCAATGTCTACAGTGCTCACAAAAGGCTTTGGGTTTATGCAGTGAAGGCTCTTCCTAATAGCACAGGGGAAGCTGTGGCTGTGGATATAAAAAAGCAGGTGATTTTATTTTCTACAATGAATATAAAGAAGAAAAATTCCATGGAGACTTTCCTCAAATATTTTTTCCTTCTATTTCCTAAAAAACATGAGAAATTCTGCTAAGAAATGCATTTGCTAAAGTTGTACATGAAAAGTAAATCACTGCTTTGTATGCACGTGATTGGGGTGGAGAAATATTGTCCTTCGCTGGAAAGCTGTCCCAATACGGCACTGCAAGCTTCTGTGAATAGCCTCTGCCAACAGCATCTAAGAGCAGCCCCTTTGGAAAAGTGCTGTAAATACATACCTGTGATAACCTGACCAGCCACTGAGTGTCACCTTTGCTCCACAAACCCAGGTGAAAAAGTACTTGTATGACAGAAAGGAGAAAGGATGCTTGACACTTAAGGAGAGCTCAGATCTAACAGGAGCTAGACACAATCCTCGCTTGTTTTCGTAACACAGCTCTCAACCTCTGTAATCTACAGTTTCTTTCTGATGTAAAGCACTTATTTGAACTTAAAGATGACAGCTTTTTCTAGAGAAGGGAAAGATTAAATTTCTTTCTGTTGATTCCACTGACAACAGCCGTGTTAAACCATGGATGGATTTGACCCAATGACTCCTAAGGCTGAACTACTGGACACCAAAGCAATGCTTTTATATCTTCCTCTTAATAGTTAGTGGCTAGATCTCACAATGCAGCAATTGTTCTGTTTCCTTCCTCACTACTTAATTGCAGTATACAGTTGTCCTGATTTCTTCTGTCTCTTTTTCTGTATTGCAACAGATAGACTAAGTCTTGTACTTTCCACTGAACATTCGCCAAGGTTTTCTATCCAGGGTTCAAATGCTACATCATTCGAACCAAGATTCTCTACTCAATGACCATAACTCTTATAATGGACTCGGCCTCCTTCTCACCTCTTGCAGGATGGGATTTTGGAGGGCTCCTGGTCTGTTCTCTGTCCAGGTCAGAGAATGCTGCCAAGACCTCGGGGATCTGCAACACATTTCATGGCTTGACAGGAGACAAGCTGTGCCAGTTCAAGTTACTCCCAGATGACCAGGGACTCTGGGCAACCTCCAGCATGTCTCTCCTAGACTCTTTAGTTATGGTTCTATGTGGGTAAGACCATGGACAAAGCCATTTCCAGCTGCTCTGAGATGTTCAAAGTCATTTTCATCTACCGTTAGTCTGCTGGCTGCAAACACCTTTGCCTTTGCTTACCCACAAGACTCTTATCTCCTTGGTTCTCACTTCCTAATCCCTCTCCTTTACCATCTCAGGATGATATTAGATAGCTTGTCTTTATTAGGTAGATGGTCTTTGTAGCTGTATCAAGTAGTACAGCTAAGCACCACTGCAGTAATCAAATTTTTTTTTTTTTTTTTTTTTCTTGCTACTATATATAAACCATTAAGAAGTTTGAATCCCTGCCAGGGCTGATCAGGATATCCTCAGACTGAAGTAAAAGAAAAATAAATTCCAGGGGATATTGTTCTTCATAAACTGTACCATAACAATGCAGAAAAATAAGGAGATTCATACAAGAGGAGGGTCCTGGATGCCAGAGGAAATTCTCCTGCAAGAACTTCTGATGCAAGGAGAAACAGAAGCACAGTAGTGTCTGTGGGTGTATTTGCCATTTCAATTCAATCTGTGTGTCTTCTGTGCTGATTTATAAAGAGTTACTGTGTATAGACAGCAAATGAACAGTATCTGGTTTCGCCCAGCAATTTATCCTTGGCTAATTAAAACGGTAAACTCAGAGCATGCCTTTGCTGTTCTGCAAGAGGACAAATCTTGCTCAGATCTGATCAATGGTACCTGAAGATACCTGAGCTATGGAGCTTTATCCTTCCAGTCAACTGGCAACAGACTTATTGCAAGAACCTATCCCAGTCTCATAGGTGGAGCTCTGACCTTGAACTTGAAATCTGGCTTTAATTTCTAGGTCAGCTATTGACCCTTTGTCTCTCTCATCTTCCCCACTGCCCCAGTAAAACTGATGAAAAAATACAAATTGTAATGCACCTTCTCCTTTCTCCTTCTCTCCATATTTTCACATTTTTCCTATGCAGCTCGATGAATATTTTTTATCATTATTATTATTATTTTATTTTCTGTTTGGTTTTGGGTTCTTTTGGGTTTTTTTTGTTTTTTTTTTTATTAGTGGTAATTATTGGAGCTTTACATTATCTACATTTGTGCCACTTTGTACCCAGGAACCCAAGAAGAATGAGTCCTTTTTGTATGCAGGCAAAGCAGTTCCTTTGCTAAAAATCTTCAGCAGAAGAGATACCTCTAAGGTCTACTACATTAGACAATGTGCTGACCACACGTGGTACATTAACCTTCCCTCTGCTTTCCATTTTTCTGCAAGAATCATGTTGCAAGTCCAGGCATACAGTCCAGAGAAGATCAGCTAGTAAGAGAAAATGAAACCTTGGAGAAAAGGAGTGAAGGATACAGAAAAAGTGCTATAAATCTAAGAATACCGAGTAAAGAGAGAAGCTCGAGAGAGGTGAAGGGAGGAAGAAGGCTGATGTGAGTCAGAGTGAGAAGAAAGCAGTGTCAGACCCAAGCTTTCCAAAGAGCCAACCATCTCCATTTTGGATGCTCTGGGAAGTGTTCCTACCAGGTGAGCCTTCCCAGGCCTGCACAACAAGGATCTAAGCTGTAGGTATTACCTTATCCAGGCTGAGGAAGCTTGTGATGTTCTCCCTAGTTGGGGCTGAAGAAATATCCTATTAATAAACCTGTAATTTACTTGTCCATCTGCCTGGAGACAAGAAGCCAGTGTGCTGCATTGGCCTCGTGTTTTTATTCAAGGTCTCTGGAAATTTGTCACTTCTGATTGCTGCATTCATCCTAAACATGGACACAACACTCACTGCTGTAGGAGGACAGACACCCAACACTATGCAATGTGCAGGCCTGCTTCCACTTTGTAGATACAGCTCCTTCTTACAAGAAGCAATTTTTGGAAGTATTCATCATCTTTAGGAATCCTTCTTTCATAAAGACTTGGGAGCTGATGAAGCATAATTAGGTCATTTTTTAAGGCAAGACCTAGAGTCATGTCACTGATCCAACAGCTACAAGACAGAACATCCCAGTGTGGAGTTCAACACTGCTTCCCTTTACACCCAAGCTCTTTCCCCTCAAACATTTTTTTTCATTATCTCTGATTACTTAGTTACAAAGATTTACAGAACAAGGACAAAAATCCTGTCTTCTTGGTAAGCCTTAAAATTGGTACAGAGCTTGCAATGCAGATACTAATAAAGGGTTGCAACAGTTCAGCTATTAATACATTTTCTCTGGCAGAGCTTAGCAGAATAGGATGAATTCTGGGTAGAGTATGTTATGCTAATTAGCATAAATATAGGAAAGACCTTTTCCCTTCTGAATATAAGAATACTCAAAATGAATACTCTAGTTAACATATGCACACAGGAACATAAGATTATATGTATCACTGGCAACATCATCTTATTAGCTACGAACATATGTTTTGTACAAGGAGAAGCTCTGATTGTTAAAGAAAGGGCAGAATACTGGCAGATGAGGTGAGGAAAATAAGCAAGAGATGAAGCTCTTTGGATACAATTCATTGAGACAACCTTAGTGACTGAAACCTACATGTACAGTATATATAGAACAGTTTCTTCAGAGTCTTTTGTGGAAAAAAAAAAATAATTACCCAACCCCCTCCTCCTTATCACATTTCCATCAGTTAATTAGTGTGGACTGGGATTTTTTCCCCCTCTAATGAGAGCTATCCTGCAAACAAAAAGGTGAAAAACCGAGCCACCAAAAGATACCTTTCCCCCAATATTCCAAGTATTCAGTTCTATGGAAATGATCTGCCTTGTCTGAAATGCTTCCCTGTATCGTTCCCAAGAATATAATAACTCCATAGGAAAAAATGGTTGTGTTTTGTGGTTTTGGTTTTGTTGTGGTGGGTTTGTTTGTTTGTTTGTTTGGGTTTTGGTTTGTTTTTTTTTTAATACTGTCTTGAAATGGAGAAACTTTTAAAGCTTTTGTAATCAATTGACAGAACTGGATACTGTGTATGAAGTATTTCTTTTAGAAGGATAACTGGGACCGTGTCACAGCGGGAGCTACAGTAGGATAATGAAGCGCAATCCTTCTAATTACAAGACCCAAACAAAACAAAATGCTAATGATTCTCAAATCACATGTAGTGCACAGACATAGTAGATGATAAAGTCTTTCTATCTTTCCCTTCTTTTAGTGTCCCTTTAAGCCAAAAAGAAGTTCTTTGCTATTGTGGTTGTTCACATAAAACAGAGTTTGGCTTACGCTTATTGATGCCACTGATATAAAGTGATTTAACCACCTGAACCAGAAGTAGGGATTTAATGAGCAGTGGGATTTGAAGGCATGCAGGGCTTAAGGTTAGGGCAAGATTATCTTAAAAAAATTCAAATGTCTCTGCCATCCACTGTTAAAATTTGCTCCTGTTGATGCTGCATTGAGTTTACCTTAGGTTTTGGGGAAACTTTTTTTAAGCACCTGATGGAAAAGTCCATTAAGAATGCTGGAATTATTAGGTGGCCTTCGGATTAGGCCTAATGAAGAGATCTTTCTAGTTACTTGAGGTTGAATTGTAATTTCTCTGTGAATGCTTATGTGAAATTTTATATATGAGAGTAAAAAGAGCAAACAGAAACAAATGAACAGTAGAAGGGTTTTTTTCATTTTTCTGGCAGAAACTGCCAGAAAAATTCTGCTTTCATCATATCAATGCTAGAAAATGGCATCAGATGCCATATTTGAAGGATTCTGATCAAATATGGATATGATCAGCCTGATCTAGCAAAGTTCACAGAAGTCAAAGCAAAGTTCCCCTCTGACTTCTTAGAATTTAACATCTGAGGGGGTTTTTTTAAGGATGAATGCTTCTTTTTGACCTGTGTTGTGATGCTGCATCATAAAAAATTGAGATGGTACACAATATTGTCTATTATTCAGTATTACTCTGAAGATACATCAAGTGGAGTATGTTTTCCAAACAGAGGATGGTCCTTCCGCTGTTACTTCTGTTGCAGTAAGTTCTCTGAGGGATACATTGTATGACTCAGAATCAGTTTGAAATAACACAGTCCCACTTGGTTCTTGGTAATCACATTGGAGATGTACTTTGCACGACCCTATGCACAGAATGTCTTCTCTTATTCAGGTCCATCTTTTTAGTCTCTGTTTTCTTTCAAGTACACAGTACATAGCAGTGGGTCAACAGAAGTTCGGGTTTTGGTGAGACAGCATTTGTGATTATGATTTTAGCCAGTGTGTTTGTTTATAGTTAAAGGATTATATGTGTATATAGCTACACTATAAATCTGACTGCTCCAGATTTATCCTTTCTTTTCCAGGTTGAAGGAAGAAGGAAAGGGGAGGCAGAACTGAACCCAGCTATTCAGATACAAAATGCTAGAACTTAACTTTTTTCACTAGATTTTAGATATCTTTATTTACAAAATGCCTTTATCACCTATTCTTGACCCAAGTAGTGACTTTTACATTTGATACAATATAAGTGTGAAAAGGGCAAAAATAATCTCCAAACTGTTGTGTGGCTTGAATGTCTGCTTGTTAAAGAAGTGCAATACCAATAATTTTCAGAAGGCTCTGGCTATTAAGACAGATACCTCAGAGAACATGTATTTCTCCTTCTGTCCCAGCAACGGTTTACTGAAGGTCTCTATCTAGAAGCATAGACAGTGAATGTCTTGAAGACAGCCACAGAAGTACAGCTGCTCCAAGCATATTCTGTATAATTTTGATTATCAGGATCTAAGCTAAGACCTGCAGTGTCTAGATGAAGTTCTTTGAGCTTCAGGGTGGACTCCAGTAGTCCTAAAATTAAGTGGTTTAAGCTGCCTAAGAGTTATTTGAATTTAATTTCTCAGAAGCACATGGGGTTTTTTTGCCTGTTATAGAGGTGTTCTGAATACTGTACTTATCCTTCCTTTACATGTGTTCTCTGTCAACCAGATAAAGTTAAGATTTCCTCTATCTCAGTGTTGCACTATAAACACTGGTTAAGTGAAGAGCTGGAAGTATTTAATTATTGTGATAATATGAGGCCATTATATCCCATTGATTGTAGGTAGCTGGCTCTAGGGAATGCACTGTATAAGCATCTGAAGTACTTTCTAATTATTGCCACATCATTCCCATTTGAAGGTAGGGAAATTAAGGCATGGATACTGATCCATGCATTGGGGCTTTCAAACATGACAAATCCCAGTCTAGATACTAAAACCCATACTGAAAATTTGCAATTGATTGCAGTGTTTTGCTCTTTCCAAGTTTGCTGAAAATCTGTTGGGGAGATACAGAAGTATTCAAAAGACCTGAATGAGGTCTTCCTGTTTGGCTAAGTCATCCTTGCTCTTAGCTTTCAGTCAGTTCTGTTACTGCAGAACTTCAATACAGCTTGTGCCTAGGTGATTTAAGGGCAAATGTTGGAAACTGTGGGCCAAATGGCTTACCCCCTGTTTTTCTGTGACGAGCTGGAGTCAGACCTGGGAATTCCAGATTCACCCTCACAGATCTCCTTACTTTCCATCTTTCTGTTGCCAGTAGCAGCAAGTCATGCTTCTGGTCCAGCACAGCTCTGCCATGGATAGAAATGCCAAATGGCAGCTGCAGTAGTGAGGAGGAACGTGGGCTTTTCTCCAGCATGTACAAATATGTAATGTCTCGCTAATGCATTTAAATTAATGTTCCTGTAACTTCCTGGTGAGAACAAAAATATCTTGTGGTGCAGGCACTTTCGCTTTTAGTGAACAGTGATGCCTCCAAAGAATGAAGTCTTGACAGTCTGAAAGAATTAAGTCTCTTTTCAAGCAGAAAGGTCAGCTACAGGCAAAGGCGCTGTGCTTGAGAATACCTTTAAACTGCTCTGTCACTTAACTCCATGATAAATTGCTAGGAGCAATTTCTCCAAGGCTAGATATATTTAGACTTTGATAGATCATTCTTTTAAGGGCAGATTGATTGGGCCAAGGTATGAGCAGATCAGCTATAATTTGGCCTGAAAGTAGATAGCGATCTGGCAAAATGGATCGTCATCTGCGATTCTTCCCTTTAGCTCTTTTTCCTGTAGTAAATCTGCCTTTGTTCAGTAACCAGCATCTGTGCTGGACTCATTAACATTGTGCCACTGGGACTCAAAGTAACAAGAAAATGCCCAGGAAGAAATTTTTATGCGTTTAAATCTCTTAAATTGGTGGGATTCAAACATAGAGTGCAAAATGTCTGCTGAACTGGAGACTGTAGCACACTCTGCAAGCAGTAGCAAAGTGTTGGGATGGGCTCTGATCCTTGCACTGTCCAAAGACAAATCTCTGCAAGGGATTGTAATTTCAGAGACCTCACATTGTGGCATTAGGAAAAAGTGGTCCTTTCCAAAGCAACCCAAAAGCACATTCCCTCAAATGGACCAAACCATTTAAAAAAAAAAAAAAAACCCTGCTTTTATTTTTACAGCATGAAATTGGAAAAAGTGGGTTTGCAGTGCTCCCCTGAAACTAAAAAAGTGTGCCTGATACCTGCTCCAGGGAAGTGTCCCCAGTGGGATCACACATCTGGAATGGTAAAACCCCATGATAGAAAGGCCATCAGAACCTGCTGGCTCTTAACTTGTATTGAATGTTTCACAACAGAAAAATGATGTCTTTTTACCTTAACAGAAGTATGATCAGCTTAAACAGACAAAAGATATGGCTACAGCAGAGTCAGAAGTCATTTCTCTGTAGGCACAATTTAGTTTGCTTGTGTACCAGGGAGGAAACCAAGGCACCCTGAACTACAGCTGCTCCAAGCAATGACCCTTGGTCATCATCAGTCTTTGCTGGATGGACTTCTGAGTATCTGAGGCTATTAAGATAATACTTATCTTATCAACTTACTTATCAACTACACTGATTAATCCCATTACAAACATAAGGAGAAAGAGATGCTGCATTGGAAAGGAACAAAACCTGAGTTCTGGCTGCTGTCAAGTTGCTGAATGAAGAGCAGTGCTGCAAAAAAAGAGTCACGAAAATTCAACTCTATTAAGAATCTCGTGCAATTTCAACAGTACTGCAGTAATCACAAATATTGGGAAGAACAGAGGGAGCAATTTGTTTCTGTCTCTTCAAAATGCTGAGTTTTGACTTTGGCCAAATTTCTAATTTTGTTACTACTGGTTTGAAGCTCTAAAAGAGAACCTTGAAAAGGTAAGACACACACTTCAAATGAACCTTAAACTTTTTGACTCTGTCTAAGCTTCTGCAGAATAGGTAAAAAAACCCCTTCACTCAATTTTCATCCTTGTCATCTTTTTCTTGTTAACATGTTTTGAGTTTGACCCAAGAAAAGTATCCACTGAGCTCAGCCTGAAGCCCTATCATGAACTGAAGAAGCTGAATCCATTCAGTTCAGAATGCTTTTGTTCTTATAGCTTGCTAGAAAAGTCTACCAGACTTCAGCAGCAGGGTTAGTAATGAACTTGGATATCACAAATTACTTTCTGCCTAACACAGAGGATCAAGCTGGAATTGAATGCTCTCCAGTTTGGCTTGAGCCTCCTACAAAACAATCTCCAGCAACAGTCAAAGCCCAAGCTTCTGCTGCCATGAAAATGAGATGAGACAGCTAGATGAACAGACAAGCATCCAAGGAAGAAAGATTTTATTTTTCATTAAAAAGCCAGATAATAAAACTAATGCTTAGCTTGGGAGCCCAGGAGGTTATGACATCCTCTTTAAAAGGTGAAACTTTACAACACTGAATGTGATTTCAGGCTGTCTGAAGATTCAGGCAGACATGGGGATACATTGCTTTGTTACTGAACTGCCATTGAAAATGTATCAAATCTTTCCAGTTTTCAGGGTCCACAGATCAGCAAACAGACATTTGAGTGACTGGGAACAGCCTGTTTAGTCCCTGCCACTTTATGATGTTGCCCTGGGTGGCCATGTGTGTGTGTCCTCAGTGTCCACCCCAAGGAGAAAGCAGTGCCCTGTTTTAAACCTCCCCGAAACTTTGGGAGGAGGTGCTCAGACACTGAAGCTTTGAATTACCGTTTGCTTAACCTTTTAGCAACTTCTTACCAAACTTTTAATTTTGTTGGTTTTATTTTTTTAAGCTGAAAAAGAATCAGATTACAAACTATTTTAATGAACATAAAGTGATTTCCCTTCTCTCCCAAAACTTTTTTCCAAGAAAGAATAATAATAAAAAGAGCTTATCTCATCACATATTGATAAAAAAAATAGGTTTCTCTTTTTTAATTAGTTCATACCATTCAAAGTAAAACTGAGAGAATCTTTAACTTACTGATGAAGAATTTCCAGGTATTCATGTTCCTAGTAAAGTTTTTAGGTGTCAGACCACTATTCTCATATCTGGGATCTGTCCCCTCCTCAGCAAGCCCTGAGCTAAATGACCAATGAAATAAATGACAGTAACTTCAGGCACTGAAAGGAACCATCTGGTGGAGATGAGACTAACAGATGTGCTTTCACTGTCGGCACCTCAATCCACCTACTTAAGAACTGCACTGCTATATACCTCCTTGTTCATCTGCTTATTAATAATGTAGTCTTTCTGTTCCTGCAGTGCTGAGGGATCCCATTCATCATGCCAGGCCCTGCACAGTGCCAGACGTTGTAGTCTCAAAGCACTAAAGCCTTAATGCTCCAGTGAACTCTGTGCACTAGCCCTGAAAGAAAATGAAGCACAGGACCAAGTCCTAAAGAACTGAGACAAACAGCTGCTCCCTGAATAGAGGAGCAGTTGCATTCAAGGAGAACTTGGGAGAACAGACCAACCCCCACCTAGATACAACAAGGTACTTTCAGGCAGGTGTAGAGAGTGAGAAGGTCTTCCTTGAGCCTCCTTTCTTCCAGGCTAACTCAGTCACTCCTTGTAAGACTTGTTCTCCCTTCAATCAATCCTTTGTGTAGCTGGTTGTTCAGAAGTCAGAAAATAGTTAATATTTAATTGTGGAGTCTCCAGCCTTGGAGATGTTTAAAAGCTATCTGGACATGATACTGGGAAATGTCTGTAGGTGGTCCTGCTGGAGCAGGTGGATTGTACCAGATGGCCTCCAGAGGTTTCGTCCAACCTTGATCATTCTGTGATTCTGTGAATATCTGAAAACTGCTCCCTATCCATCAGAGAGAGCTCCAATGGAAGATATAGACTCTACTGGAATAGGACTATTGGGTTTTGTAAAGTAGACTGCACCATGATGACTTGACAGCCAGCAGCATCATTTAAGTTTGTGTGATACTTCATACAACCAGTTATGGTTCTACCCAGAGCTGGTGGTGAAGTTGTACCAGTATGCAATCATCCTCATATTTTACCAACAGTGATGGAGCCCGTGTCGTGGAGAAACACAATTCTGGCAGCCAAGACACTCAAAGCAAAGGTCTCTTGTGCTCCACTAGAAGGGACTTGACAGAGGCATCGCAATGGATCGGATTATAGCAACTATAAACAGATATTAAAGGTTTCTCCCAAACATAGCCATCCTTCCTCCACTGGTGACTGGCAGCCAGCTGGATTTCACCCCATTAATCACAACTCTCTGGGAACGGCCAGCCAGCCAGTTTTTAACCCAGTGAAGAGTCCATTTGTCTATACTGTTTCACCAGCTTCTCCAGGAGAATGCTGTGGGAGACTGTGTCAAAGGCCTTACTAAAGTCCAAGTAGACAACATCCACAGTTTTCCCCCATCCAAAAGGCAAGTCACATGGTCACAGAAAGAGATCAGGTTGGTTAAGCAAGACCTCCCTTTCATAAACCCATGCTGGCTGGCCCTGATCCCTAGGCTGCCCTGCAATTGCCATGAGAGCTCTCTCAAGATGATCCTCTCCGTGATCTTTCCTGGTACTGAAGTCAGGCTGACGGGCCTGCAGTTCCCTGGATCCTCCTTCTGGCCTTTCTTGTAGATAGACGTCGTATCAGCCACCCTCCAGTCATCTGGTACCTCCCCTGTTGACTAGGATTGTTGAAAAATGATGGAGAGAGGCTTGGTCATCTCTTCTTCCAGTTTCCTAAGTACCCTTGGGTGAATGCCATCCAGCCCCATAGTCTTATGACCACCTCCCTGGGCAGCCTGTTCCAGTGCCTCACCACTCTCTCAGTGAAGAATTTCTTCCTAATATCCAATCTAAACCTCCCCTAATGCAACTTGAGGCCATTTCCTCTCATTTTATTATTAGTAATTAGGGAGAAGAGACCCAACACCAGCCTCGCTACAACCTCCTTTTAGGTAGTTGTAGAGAGCAATAAGAGCTCCTCTCCGTCTCCTCTTCTCTAGACTAAACAGCCCCAGTTCCCTCAACCTCTCCTCATCAGGCATGCTTTCCAGACCCCTCACCAGCTTCGTTGCCCTTCTCTGGACCTGCTCCAGCACCTCAATGTCCTTCTTGTGCTGTGGTGCCCAAAACTGAACACAGTACTCAAGGTGCGGTCTCACAAGTGCCGAGTACAGGGGCACGATCACCTCCCTGCTCCTGCTGGTCACAGC
>JANHGN010022465.1:58258-69624 GCA_024605025.1 Megaceryle maxima | reverse complement strand
AAACTGCTATTTTTTAATTTTTTATTTATTTATTTTTTTTTTAATTCTTTCCTGCTTTTATAATAGAACTCAGGGTGGCTGTACATCCTTTAAATAACCCAGAGATTGGAAAAACTTGTGCTCAGCCAGAACAGCACATGAAATAAATGCCTTTTGGGTGCAGCATTTAATATGAAGTAGCATCAGCACCCACCTTGCAGTTCCGATCAAGGAATAAATTGCAGGCAAGGTGGTGTTGGGCTGTGTGTACCTAGAACTTGCCTTCACCTAGGGCTCCTGAAGGCACTTGGTTATGTTGTCTTGCAGGGAAAATTTGACCCACCTTTTGTATGTGTCAGAGCAAGGTCATGCATTTGTGCCTGTGCCAGTTTGCCCTCTACAGACACAATGACCACAGCTCCATTTTTGCAGAAGGAGATGAAAAGCTCATTGAGAAGATGCTTCAAGTGGTTGAGTTCACATTAGGCAGATTCTGCTCCCTGCAGGCTACACCAAAAAGGATATTTGGGATGTGTCAGTGCTTGGGGTAGCCCTTGAGAATTCTCTTTAGCAGAATATATGTTAGTCAAAAAGCATCAGGTGGTTATCAAACAGATGTTGGACATGATAAACCCAGCCTGTCTCACTTGGTAGGAAAATCTCTAGTTTCAGGTATCTGCGTCAGGTGGCTGTTTGAAAGGACTTTGAGTCTTTCTCCAGGAAGCTGGTGAACCCACTATTTGCAATATGCTTTTATGGAATCACTTAAGAGCAGCTGGGAAAGGGGGAGCAGGAGGTTTCTAACCTATCTTGCATGATTTCCCCCCTCACAGCTCAGGGGTGGAAAGTGGGTGTCAGGGTACCTTTCAGAAACACGCAGGAAGAGCTGGGCTAAGACCTTCCTGGAGGTTTGCAGCTGTTAAAACCAGTAAACACCAGAAGTCAGCACATCACCAGAGCAGGCTGAAAAGTAAATACAGGAAGCTGACTAAAAACTGAAACAACAACAACAACAACCCATCCTCCTGAGTTAAAAAAAAAAAAAAACAACAAAAAACAAAAACAAAATAAAATAATAACAATGGATTTGCCCTTTTTCTTTTTTAAATCCTCACAATTTGAACCAAGGCAAATTTGAAATAACACACACAAAGAACCCCACAAAGCCTGCCTCTATGCTAGCAGCCTCTCTAAATCATTTTTAACCAAGCAAGGGCTATAGAAAACTAAGGAACAATAGAGCAGACCTATGTGTTTGTTTTAAGCCCCAGAAGCTCCAGCCATGGTTGGATGTTGGAGGAGCAGGAGCTTGCGTGGGGATTGCTGGTGATTTCCCCTTTGTCTATTCAAGGTAAGCTGCAACAATAACTTCCTGCTCACTCTCCTGTGAAAATACCCTCTTGTTTGTGGGTATGAAAATAGCTCTGTGTCCCATAGTGCTGCAGCCTCCAGAACACTTCATCCCTGGGCACGGAGCTACTTGCTCCAAGGTGAACCTTTGGGGGACAGCCAATAAATCAAATTATAAATGCCAGGTGCCCCCAAGCTAATATCTATCTGGCTATTTAAAGCACAAAGAGCTTAAAAGTCATAGGCCAAATTCTGAAGGATATTTGATAAATAAAGAGGAAATGCAAAGTAATATTAATAAAGAAAAGCAGTTTGGAGAAGCAGTGTTATTTGTGAATTAATCTCAGTAGGGTGAGTCACGTGGGGTCATTCTGCTACAAATTCATCTTTGGAAATTCATCTTTAAGATCTCAGTCCCCTTCTCCTAGAGGTTTGTGGGTCTTCAGAATGACAGCAATTCGGTACCATAAAAACAGGAATGAGAACTTAGAACTAAGATCTAACGTACTCCTGAACAAGTGGGAAAAACTGGTGGGATAAGACCTCAGATTGCATAAAAAGAGCTTAAATGCTGATGCAAAAAATTGTCAGGGAAAAAGCAAAGGGTACCACAACAAAATGGAATTCATCTCCACTCTAGGCAACTTTTCACTTCAGAAATGTTTCAAGTTTTGTTTCAGTATTACTAAAACTAACCCTTTCCATAAAAACAAAATCCTAAATTCTAGATAAAGAATCCCTTCAGCCTGAAATAAGTTTTTGCTTTGGGTCAAACAGTCTGTTTCTGCTCCAGAATGCATAATCTTTGTACTTTCTCTGCTGCTGGAAACCTGAAGAAAATTAGGTTTGCATGACACGAGGTAAAGAGCTTTTCCTCATTCTTTCCTTTCTCTCAGACCCACCAGGCAAACAAAACACTGAGTCACTTGCACACCTCTTCTAAGGATGCCTGTTGGGATTTTCAGGAGCACCTAAGGATCTGTCTGTACCTTTAAGCATTTAAACAGTCTTAACTATAGCCCTAACTATGCCATCAGTCTTTCTCTGAACCAAGTGCTTCTTGACCTAGGATATCATCAGCTAATCCAGCTGAGGAATAATTGAGGTTTCCTACCTCTTATCTGACAGCATTTCCAAGCCACTAGGCTTTACCTAAGCAAATAATGCATGTTTAGAGCCCCCTCAAAAATATTCCCCAATACAGCTTCCTGCAGGGAAGTGATAGTTTATTTGACAGTTGTAGGAATCACGTTTTTGTTGACATCTGTTTTATGAGTCACAACTGTCACATGCGGTGACAATTTGCCAATAAAAGTGCACTAAATCATCCAGGTGCTAAGGGAAGCAGATCACATGCTCTGTACATGCTCTATCACATCTTGTTTTACTGATGAAGCCTTACAAGTCATTAGAAGAAAATGATGAGTATCAACCAGCAACTAAACTAATATTATTTGCTAAACTCTCAGTCTTTGCATTCAGCCAGAGACATCAGCCAGCTAAGAGATGGGACAAATTAGCTCAGTCACAATTATCTTTTCCTTTGAGAATATTCTTCCACCTGCTTCCTAACCCCCTGGGTTGTTTTGGGTTTTTTTTATCTGTCACCACATTCACATAGGGCTTGTGTTCTTAAGATGGCTAATGGTTTGCCCTCCTTCAGCCCCTATTTTAGGAACCTCTATTTTTCCCCCTCTTTCCTGGGTCATTCTTAATAGCATCACCAGACACAGAAGGATCCGCTAAGCCTATGAGCAGACAGGGCTGAGAGTCACAGGGAAAGGGGCACTTCAAGGTGAACCAAGTAACGAAGAACTCCTGCAAAGGAGGAGACGTATGTAGGCTACGACACCTCTGTGAGCCAGATCCTTACATGGTACAAGGCCAGCTGTCATCCTGGAGCAGCAGAGACATCCTCCTGCCAGATTTATCGTGACGTTTCAAGTCATAGTGCACTCACAATACAGGAGGTGCTGGGAGAAAGAAGTAGTTTGGTTTTTCTTTGAGCTTGTTATCTACTTTGTAATGAAAAATCAGTTCCTCTGAGAAAGCCCCAGATTGCAGCATAAATGTTACTCAGTGTATAGTGTGTAGGCAGTTCCTTCATTCTGTAAGTACCTTCTACCTAATCCTCAATCTTGTCAATATGTATTTACCCTTAATAACTTAGATCTGGGTCATCACTTTGTCTTCCCTTTGTTTCAGTGTGTCCTAAGCTCCAGCTCTATTTCTGTCCAGGCTAAATGCTTGGTATTCCCCCTAAGACCTGGGCAGTTTCCAGCTTCTGTCTCACAAAATAAAACAAGCTCTAAACAAAGACTCTTTCCAGCCAGGCACTGTATTGTGGGCACAAAGGCTTGCCGGTATCTGAAATTTCCCACCCTTAAAAGTATGTCAAAGGTATTTTCACAGCTTCTACCCTGTGTCATTTCTCCAAAACATCTCAAGTCATTTTCCTTTAGGAGAACAAGGGAGGGGGAAAAAAAACCCAAACCCAAACCACAACAAAAAAACCAACCAACAAACCAAACCTCTCACACACACAAAAGCCCAACCCCATAATGCATGTGTCAACAGGTGAGGTCTAAAAATTTCATTACAAAAAAAAAAAAGGGGAAGCAGTAACAGCTGCACGCGTGTTTGGAGGAAATCAGAGGGGCACTTTCCATCTGGCATGTGCTCCACAGGCAAAAGAGCTTTTCTAAGACTTGGAACTCAAAGACCACTTATATTTTGGGGAGCAGGCTATTCCTGCACTGCTCATTTTAGACAGCACAGCAACAGCTACCATTCAAAATACCCCACCAACCCGGCCCAAGAGAGTTCACACTGCAGCTAAAAAAAGAAGTCCTGCTCCATGTGGGAAGATGGACATGGCAAAGGTGAGGATGTCTTGGCTTTGCTTCGGCCAGAACCTGTCATGAAATACTGGGCTTGACCCTCCCGTCTCTGTGCTTGAGTATTTTCCCCACTGAGTTGGGGTCTGACATGAAGGAAGGAATCTCTGCTGTCAAACTTTTCAAGCACTGCAGAAGGAACCTACAAATATGAACCCATGATGAAGACAAATGCTTTTCTTTGCCTTGACTGCACCTGATCCTGCATCATCCAGTACACGAGTATTGATGGTGCCTGCACCAAAGAACAAATAGGTTTTGCTTTGCCTACATTATCAGGTTTATCTAGGAAATACTTCTCCTCTGTCATGAAACTTTCTGAGACTCTGCCAAAGCTGCTTGTCTGCAATAAAATGAAGTTAAGACTTCAGAAGAGGTGGGTGCCTGTGAAGGGAGAAGGCAGAGAGCAAGGCAGGGACTGAGGAACAACCTGGGAATTGAGATAATCGTTTGAAATACGGGGAGATCCACAGGTCCTTCCCCTACCATGCTTTTGCATCCCACATAAGGACCATAACCACTACGGATTGTGGACTTGCACTTCTAATTTTAAGGAGAAATTCCATCCTGGATTTTTTTATCAAATGATATTTTCCATTTATCTGACAAGACCTAGGGGGTCAGAAAACCCAGATACTATTAGATAGCTGTATTAGAGCCAAGCCCAGGCTGGCCAAGCCACGGCCACTGCTGTGCTAAGCCCTGGTCTAATAAAGACCCAAAGGCACAGCTCCTGCTCCAAGGAGTTTATGTTCTGCATAAATAAGAGATTGACAGTTGCAAAAGCACAAGGGAGCATTTCTCACTTTCAGCTGTCAGATCTGATTTGACTCATCAGCTCTCACAGTCGCTGGATTTTGCGCAATAGGGCTCATATTTAAACTTGACATCATCAGCTGGCTCGGCATCTGCTGACCACTGTCTGAGATGGTCCCAGTTTTGACGGCGGGCCATTGGACTGCAGAACAAATTACATCTTCTCACTCAAGTCCTGACCTAGCAGAACATTCAAATGTATTTTTGACTTTACTGAAGCCAATCCATGAAGCCAAAGGCATTATGTTTCTTTGGTCCTCTTACTACCTCTGCAGTGGACTTTTGGGGGACTCAGTGAAACATTGTGGCTTGAGCTTTTCATGGGCCATAAACTTTGGGTTATGTCCAGCTGAAGGTCATAAACACTTTGCTCTTTTGGGGGTCTCTGTAGAGATGTATAATGAACTATATGCCACCTTTTCTCCCAAGAAATTTAGGGCAAGGAAGCAACTGAAATCTGAAATTGGTTTGTTTCTGGGGTTGGTGGTTGGGGGTTTTTTTGTTTAAAAACTGAAACGCAGTCACATTCCAACTTGAAATTAGGATTATTGATTCAGGTTGATGCATCAGCAATCCTTTACTGCAAATCAGAGAGCTGAACAGGACTGCTTTTCCCCTCTCTCCTCCGATTCCTACAACTGATTTTATTTCTCAAAGTACTTATCTTTCCTATGTCCTCTAAAGCTAAGATTCCTTGTGGAGCTTGGACCTGTTGAGTTAATTGTGCAGAGGTCAGCTCTGTCACCTCGGAGCTCTGTGACAGCCTACAGGCAATTCAATGTAAGGCAAGGAAAGATAATAGCATGCCACTCATAGTACTAGAAGCACAAAAAGAAATCAGAGGGGTCAAAATGAGACACTGTAGACGAGAAATAAAACCTCTGGCAAGATTGCCTATTTTAAAAACAAGCGACAAAGTTGTTTCTCATGTCCAAGCTGGAAACCAGCTGATCAGCCATAACAAAGAGCTAACGAAGCAGTTCATTCCAGCAGGCTCTGTGCCTCCAGGACTTCACTATTCTTATGCCAAACAGGAAGATAGCAGCTAATCAAAGCTGCTAACTGAGCATTTCTCACTCGCCTGTGCGTATCCTTTGCTTTTCCCCAAAAGCACGACCGTGTACGCCCCAGAGTCTGTTATGTGGTAAGCAGCGTGATATTGCAAGATATTTGCCTTCCTTCAGCTGCCCCAACAAGAGAGAAGCTAAACCGAAAGAAATTGGCCAAACCAGTTACTTAAGCTCACTGGGAAGGAGCCACATGTACTGGGACTGTTTGTATTTACTGCTGTACTTTTAGATGGTTGCACAGGGGGGCTTCTCTAAGGTCCATCTGGACCATCACCCTGTTTTTGAAGAAAAAGTGTAAGAGAAAAGCAAGCCTACAGTCATACTCCAACAATGTGCCTTCCCAGCTTCCCCCAGTTTGCAGCTGGAGCACACACATATTCTCACCCGAAGTCCAACCAGGTCACCTAAACAAGGGCAGAGAAGAGAGGAAAAAGGGGACAGCTTTGTGGAAGGAAGTGGTTCCAAAGTGTTCCACTCCTCCCGGTTCCAGAGCCAAGAGCTAAAGTGCAAGGCAGTTAATGCTGGGAAGATATCAGCCTTAAAATAAAGGCAGTTTAATTAATGCACCAACAGCTGAGGCTGGGGAGCTGTTCTGAGATGTGACATTCCTGCTCATGGTTCCTTCCAGCTTTCTTAGCTTCCATATTCTGCTTCCACACCCATCAGAGGCAGACTCAGAGAGGTACAGGAGCCTGTACTACCAGACATGACTTTCAAGAGACACAGATGTCTGGAGTATTTTTTTTTACCCTGAGTTTGTCAATGTTGGGACAGCACCTGGTTAAAGTGCCCTTCTGGGAACCAGCCCACAGCCAGATGGCAGAGAAGAGAGCTCCTCCCTGTTGTAGGCTTGGTGGACATTGGTCTAGCCACTGCTTTTTCCATCGTTCAAACTGCGGCACGAAAACAGATGCAAATGTTGGGAGGGAGAGAGGACAACTTTTCTGACCTGCTGAATCTTCTAGCAAGCTTCAGAAGCAATTACAAATGGGGCAGGTGGAAATAATGCTGCGTTTGAGTGGTTTTTGTTTGGTTGCCTCCTTTGGATTTTAAAACATCCAGGTAGGATTAACAACAGTGTGTACAAGACAAGTGCACCAACATATGTAAGGAGTTACTGTGTGCATGTTACAAATGCTCACGTGTGTCTCAGTGGCCATTATTCCTGAAAACAATTTCCCAGTGTTTTCCTTTTCACGCTTTTAAATGTAAATGTTGAAAGTTCAGAGAACTCTAATAAAATATGAATGATGAACATTCCTCCCTCCCTGGTTTAAAGAATGGCCCAAGTCACAAGTAACATAAAACCACAGATTTTTCCCAGGAGTAATAGTAGAAACTTCATTACTTGAATCATTTGTAATCAGACTAGACAAAGCAGAGAAGATTGTACTCTAGGGTACAATCCTGAATCCTTTCCCTCCCACCCCGAGAACTTTTCCCCAGCTGTTGGCCTGTCTCTTTACTTACAGATGACTTGCCAGGACAGGTCCCTTGCTTTTCTAAACATACCATTACTAATGAACAAACGTCCAAATCACTGAAAGCTTCCAAAATATTGCATGTACTTTCATCTGAATATTCATTTATATTGAAGACTACTGAACTAAATATGAATCACATGCATTTAATCTCTGAAATTTATTAGCAGTATGTGCTATCCTGATTTTTCCTGCCAGTCAGCTCATAGAAGGCAATTGGCAACACAAGCAGAAAAGTAAGAAAGATCTGATCTGCAGAAGAAGTTGTTACGGAGTTTAATGCTCAAAATCTCAACTGATGACCACAAAAAGCTTCTGTTTTCCCAAGGATCTCATGCCTCAGTGATGTGGCAAGCAGTAAGTAGGGTTCTGATTTCTAGCTCCCATACTTCAGTACAGCTGAAATGAACTCCAGAAAGACAGATTTCCCCCAATACCTCCCTGAGAATTTCCATGTCATTTCTACAATGACTTCTACAACCTTTGTTGACAATGACAAGTCAGTATAGAGTGAGAATAAACAAGGTTGAGGAGTGTGAGTCCAAGAATTCTAGAGCTGATGAATCCACATCAGATCCAGAGGCAGGGATGCCACCGAGTGACAGCACTGGTCACCCTGGCACACTGAGACTGAGTCTCCCACTTTGGTGTTCCACAGGTTTAGGAGCTGCTTGTCCAAATACAGAGCCTTCCTCTTCCTCTTTGGAAGGCAGCAGTGATTTTTAATCTGGTCTGTGGTAGTCCTGACACCTTCAATTTAGGAGACCCATAAAATGTGGCTAAAGAAAACTTGAGTCTGCAGAGACAGAAACAAATACCAGCCAAACCATAAACCAGCCCGGCTCTTCAGTGACAGTTCTCCAAATGCTGTAGTCCCTTAATCCCAGCAGCTGGAAGTTAACACACATTTCATCTCAAGTCATGTTAAGCACAGTCACGCTTTCACACGTGCTAATGTAGTATTTTAAAAAGGGCTCATACCAGATATCCACAGCAAGTGCCCCAGCTCTCCTGGCTGTCTGCACCTTAAGCTTTATCCAGACCTTTTCCTCTCTGCTTCTGGTGGGGTCTGCTCTGCACACCCTAGCAGGTGTTCCCTGCAGCCTTGGCCAGCTCCGGGCATGCAATTCAAACCGCTTTGAAATCAACAGGCTTTGTTCAAGTTTATAGGAATGCCTTAATACAATAAAGCCTTAACAATTAGGAATAGCATCAAGCTCCCATGAATCACTTTTCACACTGTTTTTGCATCCTCTGTGTATGTTTGTCTTTCTTCCCAAGGCTATTCCCAAGCTGCTGCTTTCCCCTGGAGCCCTATTAGCTCCTATTCTTTGTATTTACTAACAGGAAGCATCACAGTTCTGTCCTCACCAGCTTCACTCACAGGCCCTCAATTATTAGTATCTTTTTCTTCTCCTTTTATTTTTTTAAAGCTTATTTGGCAAAAATCTATGTTCCTCTATTCTTCCTGGCTAGCAGGTTATTTCTTTCTTCCTCAAGGTGCAATCTGGTTTCCTTTGGTTGTTAAATTGCCTAATACTGATACTTTCCTGGAGCTTGTGGGAAAGAGTCCTGGTTGACAACCAACTTCTTTTCATTTCCATCCTGATTAGCAAGCACATAATAAGTGGAAGCATAATTTATGGATTGATTTAAGCCACCTCATTCAGATTTGGAAGGAAATCTAGGATGACTAAAGCTCAAAAGGGAAGGCAGGATAAGCAGTATTAAGAGACTGTCAGGGATCAGAATTGCATTAAATGTTCCTGGTTTATTGTCATAGATTTTGGGTCTTTTGCATTAGCAAAAGATGATACTTAGAGAACTTTTTAATCTAAATATATGAAACCCAGAAGATAGAAAACTCAGACCACAAAAAGAAAGTTAGGTGACTTGCATCCTGCATCTCACCCATTTCTTGAGTTGACCAATATATTCTTTCATTAAGTTCTTGGCACTGTTTCCCTGGTGACAGCTTTTCTAAGGCATTGCTTTACATTTATACTCTCAACAACTTCGGGCAATAAAAAAAACCCCACACAAAACAAAACAAAAAACCCACACAAAACAAAACAAAAAAAAAAAACCCCCAAAAAACCTAACTCCAACAACCCAAGAGCAAACCCAAGGAATCAACACTTAACGAAAAGAGCCCCAATGACATCTATAAAATACATGTATATATATAGTGTTATGCAAATTCTTAAGACACTTGTCTTGTCAGTTGGATGCTCAAAGTCTCTGCTTTCCCTTTCAAGAGCAGCTTGAGGTGTTTGGTGGATTCAGCAGAGAATCCCTGTCACCTCCTCAAACTTCTAGGCTTTTGTTGACCACATTCCAGGGCAAGTATTCATATCCAGCCTTGGGGATGCTCTCTCATCTCATCTCTTCCTCCCCAGCTTAGTCCCCAAGATGGGCTTTTCCATCCCTTCCTCTTTAGGCTTCAAAACCAGTCAAAGCCACATCAGGCTTTAGATCTTCATAGAAGCTGACAATCAGCCGAACATCATTAATGTTAATGTTATTTAGCACTTCATTTAAAAGATGATTTGGGTTTTTTTTTATTCCCTGTGCTGTGAAATGTTAAAGCAGGAAATCTTTCCTTCTTGAGCCCCCCAAATCAAAACAGATTGACAGAATAGAACCTCTACTTTCCAGTCCTTAGACATCCACTTGGTAGTCTGTGTCTGTCTCTCGGCTGTATAACTTGTGGAGAGGTCAGGACTGGATTTGATCACTGGTGTAACTGCCAGCCAGGATACAGAATCCCTTTCAAACTTATTTCAGAAACTGAAATATAAATCACTATCAACATGTCATCCTGTACTTTTTCCAGCTGTAGCTAACCTAGCCTTGCATCTCAAAAAATACCAAGCAGTTCCACTAATGGCATTTATCTGATTTACCCAAATGTATGTGGTGTTGAATTCTGTTGTCTGCAGGTGAATATTGCATTAGAAAAACCACCGAGTTACACTGGTAAATGCCCTGTGTGCAGACTGAACGGTGCCTCTCAGTGCCCTGCCCTCCTCACCCTGGTCTGCACATAGAGGTTAAATTGTGTTGGAGCACCAGAGATCAACCAGCCAGAACCTCTCCATGGTAGATGATCTCAGGAAAGTCTCTGACATCGCTCTAAGTTCATTTGCCCCATCTCTGATCCCGAACAATGCTTTTTGGTAGTTTTCTCCTCCTGAGTTTCAGCCACCTGAACTCTTATCTTCACAAAATCAAAGTTCCTGGATACCTCAAGAAAACAACGATGCATGAAAATGTCAGCAAAGCATCGTTGGGGGGAGGAGGGGGACCCACCACCTTTCTGACAACCAGGTTTTATTGGTTAGTGCCATTAGCTAAGCCAAAGGACAGAATGTGTCAGAGGACGGATCAGAAGGAAGGAATGTTCAAAGGAAAGCCTAGAGAAGGGAAAAATGCAAACCCCACACAAATTACATGCGTGCCCTAGCAAGCCGAGCTGCGCAGAGGTCTGCGGTGTGAATTGGGAGCTCATCTTGGACACATTCAAGGCTCCCCAAAGTCTCCTAAATTAATCATGGCCTAAATTAATCACGCTAAGCCTGATTCAAGAGATGCTTTTAAGCTGAGTGGATGTCTTAATTGCTCTTTCAATTAAAAGTGGAACGGAATAGCCTTTGTTTTGCTGGACATATTCCAAAGGAATTTTAACGTGGGAGGAAGATATAGTAACCTCTTGTACTTTCCCGTCGGCAACCCAGCCCCCGAGAGCAGGGGCGGTAACCGATAACAGAGCG